>LS052971.1:8212-23233 GCA_900241095.1 Acartia tonsa | reverse complement strand
TATGTAAAATGTAAATTTAAGCAATCCCTGAAAATTTCAGCCCATTATCTTAAAAAGGAGTTGAGAAAATCAGAAAAACATGAAAATGTAGGAATCGATCTAGCACCCCAAATGACAGACGGTTGGACAAAACAATGTATAGATTAGATGGGCATATGTTATAAGAATCTTCACTAAAAATTTCAGCTGTCTATCTTTTATAGGAGCCGAGAAAATCACATTTTTTTCTTTTTTACTTTTGGTCAGGTTATCTAGATAAGGTAAAATTGGGCAATGGGTTAGAGCACCTCAGTTATAGACCCTATAGAGATAGAAAAAAACCTCCCCTTATTTTCTACTTTTTAAAAATTAAGGAATGGATTTCTTGCTCGATAGGCACTATGGCGGAAAGCCCTTGCAAAAAACATCTTTTTTTTTGAACTTGATGTCACATGACTCTGAATTTTATTTTTAGGATCCTGACAATTTTATTCCTCTGTTGGACAGGAACAAATTAGACTCTGTCATCAGCTCTCCAGATTCTGCAATAGGTAACTTTACTTATTTTATTATAGTGGTTTACATTTTCTAAGGGAGGAAGGTGACATTGGGCGGTTTATTACACTAGTCGCCAAAGTTTTATAATAACGTTTTCTTATTCGTTGGCTTTATAACTAAACGTGTCATTCACTGATTGTAATTTGTGTATCATCATTGGTGTTTTACATGAATTTATCGGCTATTGTCTTTAACCCTTTAGATCATTGATGTTTTCCAACCTCTTAGAATTTCTCTCCCCCATCAGTATCACCCCTCTATTATTTTTTTCAATGTAAACTTTAAAATTACTAAATTATAGTTCCTTATTTTGAATTCCTACCCTCCCGGAGAGGATGAGGGAATAATGGAATAAGGAACCACTGTTTTATACTTTTTTTTGTAATATTTCTCTGTTGTGCAACCTTCGTTTTTAATTTCTTTCATTATATATCTTTGGTCAACACCTTACTAAGCTTCCCTGAACACCACATACTTTTTATGTAATTTTTGAGATCTTACGTTTCATTACTATATCTAACTACTTTACATTATATGGATTGCAATATAAAGCTTTCCCTCTGGATTGTAAACTATAATACAGGATATAATTTGATTATTGTTTAGATATGACTGAAGAAATTCCAGTTCCTGCCCGACAGTTAGTCATAGATATTATCAACTCTTTAGTAGGTAAACATTTTATTAGTTTTTAGTAGTTACTCTATCCTGTGTCTTTTATTACTGATTATTATTAAGGATCTACCAGCAATACATATACATACAGTAATTCTTTAAAAATTCACTGCTATTTTTCCCATAAACAAATGTGAAAACAAAGATGATAACTTACTAAAGTAGGGAAGCACAAAAATTCTTTGATTAACAAACAGATATAATGAAAAATTCTTTGATTAACAAACAGATATAATGAAAAATCAATCACATGTTAAGTGATCATAATAAATAGAGGAAGTAAACGAAAAAAGGACAAAAGAATGAATGTCAAGAAAGTCATCAAATCTTAAAATATTTACATAACTTTTTCTATGACAATGTGGATAATGATATTGTGACTATTCTGTATAAAATAGACGACTGATTTTTTGTTCGAAGATACGCCTTAACAAAATACAACCAGTATACAACTTATGTCAGTCTGCCAATCCAGCAACAAAAGATGTAAAAAAATGATGGAAATGTTTCTTCATTTTCAATTACAATCTTATAATGTTTTTTTATCTTCTTTTTTTCCACTTTTTTATGACCACTGAACATCTACTCTTCAATTTACTTTTTTCTCTCATGATGTTTTAGTCTATTGCAACTTATGAATCCTTGTTCTTTGTTTAGATGAGGTGCATCTCATATCCCGTAGTAGCCAAGATGGACAAGGTACTCTGAGCACAAAGAATGATCATCAGGCTACGCGGAGGGATAAACACAATAATAGCAAGAACAAACAGAACAAGAGTAGCGCCGCTCATTTTAATACAAAGGTAACATAATTAGGAATGTGTAAAACCACGACTGTATCCGCTCGTCGTTAAGGGGGTAATGGGTTCAAGTCTCGGCCACAACTGCGATATAAGACTTTAAAAGTTGTACAATAACATTTACAGGTGGTAAAAGTAGGATGAATGTATTGGTAAAAAAATCAGGCGCTTTTTAACATGCACAGTTCTAACTCTTTGTAAAGTACTTAAACTGTACTTTAATTTAATTTTATCACTTCTTTATGATACTATTGTGAATCTAAAGCGACGGTTCTATCGATAAAATATCACTAGCTAGGCTTCTTTTCAAATATTTATTGAATAAATAGAATAGCACTTAAAACTAGGGTTTATAGAGTATACGATAACATTGTGCTTTAATATTGCATCTTTGTATCTAAATAAATGATAATTAAAGCAACAGAAAAATAAAATAAACCAGGATTATTAAATTAAATTAATGATAGTAAAAATAAATCAAATTCACTTAAATATAAAATAAAATATTTGTTGTGATCACTTCAAAGTTTTTAACTTAATTGATGAGTTGTATAAAATTTGGCGCTGTACATTTGTACTAAGCTCAATACGCGACATTTAAAACCATATACAAATTATACATATTTAGTTCATATAAAAACATAGACGAATAATTTTGTGTAAGATTTTCTTGGAAAAGTCTACTTATCAAGTATTGCAACACTCCAAAGGATTAATTGTTTGCAATAGTTGAGTTGGGATGTTAGTGCTGACAGACCCTAATTGTAGAAAAGCTTAGCTTTTAAAAGCTTTTTTTTAACGACTTAAGGACACGTTTATGTATAAATAATGACGATCTTATCATTCTAGGATAATCACTTTTAAGTTAACAGTTTTTTTATTTAAGGATATGCGAGATTGTCCGTTGACAGGCTGGCGTAGAATTCTTGCCAGAAACTCAGATTCTGATGGTGGCTGGGGATTTAATTTCATTGCTCCAAATGGCTACAGATTAAATAGGTATCTGCTTTTCTTTGTATCAGGGGTGTGTATTTTCCAACTTATTGTGGAAAATAAACAACCCTTATTGTTGAAAATAAACACCCCTTATTTGAATTAAAATTACCAGACGAGAAAATAGTCACTGCCATGTCAGATAATTCATCTTCCCTTATAAATATAGAAAATCAAGAAGATCCCCAATATATTTAGGCACGATATTAAAGAAGCATCGGTGCTTTCCCCAAGGTGTATAGCGAGCACAGAAACCTCTCCCCTTCATAAATTAATTGAAGAAAAGGAGTTGTGGTCTTTTTACTCGTCTTTCCCCGGATTTCTTCAAAACTTGGTCTTTCCATTGAATAATTTTTTTGTTACTGTCAAGTAAATGACAGACAAACCAAAACTCAAATATAATATATTAGGTAGGTTTGTTAATAAAATGTTTAAATTTTCATCTATAAATAATTTGAAAGATTTTGTGATTTTAATATGAAAATATATTTGAAGACGC
The DNA here is from genome assembly GCA_900241095.1 of Acartia tonsa. Taxonomy (NCBI): domain Eukaryota; kingdom Metazoa; phylum Arthropoda; class Copepoda; order Calanoida; family Acartiidae; genus Acartia; species Acartia tonsa. The sequence continues at coordinate 19,729 of LS052971.1, read as the reverse complement.
GAGCTTGACCAGTTTTTGAAGATTCGTAAGCTGGACTTGGCAGAATTAAGATTCAAAGAAATAACTTCCTGTACAGCTGACGATGCCAGGTATGAAATTATTTTCCCCTCTTATGGAGGGGGGGGGGCTAGTTAACCCAGGAGCCAAGGTACATTCTGTGCAATCTCAATGAAATCAACTTTAAATCAAGGATCAATTATAATTTTATGCTCTGCTTACAACATTGTACTTTGTTGTCCTAGGAATCATTATCCAACTATCAGATGATAGAATAATTGTACTTTATAAAAATTGTTGTCAAAAGGTGAAAAATCAACATGTCTTAAATGGAACTACAGACTTTCTGATAACGATTATAGAGTTGCTACGCTTTCTAAATCGTACATATCTGTTACAGAAATCATCATACCAAGTTTGAAATCGGTAGGACAACTCAGAACTCTAACATGCGTAAATTTAATTAACGAAGAGAGAACGATCGCCTTACAGAAAATCTTTGCTATTATAAAGATTGTTTACAAATAATATCTAGTCAATGGAATTATTCCTTCTAGGTATCCCCGTAAGAAAGCTGTCCTGACAATCGGAACCCCAGTGGAGAAAATTAGAGATCTTAGACTTTCAAAGAAAATGGAGCTTGAAAAAAGAAGGGTAAGTCAATTTTTTTCATCATGTTATTTGAAGATTTTAAGGTTTTCTGTATCAATTCTCTAGAAACCATCACTTATTAAATAAAGCGTAGTAGGGTCGAATTAAAGCGTACAAACGACTGATTTTGTCTTAAAAAAACTTTTTTTCTTATTTTCTTACTAGTGTTTAATATTGAAGCTACTCAATGAATTATTTTGTCCGTCCTTCAATCTGTCCGTTTCGCTATGGTGTTAATGCGATTTTTTCAGCTGATATTTAAATATTTTCTTTGTTAGGATAACAGATAATCTGCTCTATAACTCACTTTGTCCGTTTGTTTTGTTTATTTCATAATAGATTTTGTGCTTTGCTACTTATGGATGTTATCATCCTTGTTTTTTTTTTACTCAAATGTTATATTTTAGGCAAAATTGGCACAGCAACGACAAGAAGCTGCCTCCCGGCCCCAATTTAATAGTATCAGCGAATATTTGGCCAATTTGGAGAAGGAAGAACAGGACATCCTGGCGGAAGAGGCAGAGGATGATAGGTAGGATTTACCGAAGCTATCCGTTAAAGACGTACGGATGTATGGGCGGACGGACCAACCCTAATTATGCAGAAAGGAAGGGGACATTGCGCTGTTAATTAATATTATATAAGTCCCCAAAGTTTTCCAATAACATTTTTATTCAGTGGTTTACGTTTAACCACTATGAGTACTTTAATTGAATTTTGATTATTTTATTTTTTAAGTTGAGTGTCCAAACTTTGTTATATAAAGATATGGGCCAGTAATCTCATTAAGGTTTCCTTTATAAATGTCGTGCAATCAAAGGAATTTTAACCTAATACTATTATACAACCTTATTCAACAGTTAAAAGCAATTTACTTTTTTAGTATTGAAAGTGATTGTGCTTGTTAATGTTGAATGGTATTATATTATATTTTTTTCTCTTCAGATCCTTCAGTACTGAATCCTACCTGACCTGTCAAAGTTTGGTCCAGCTGTGTCTGAACAGCCTGAGCTATACTCACACGCCAGCCTGGCTGCGCCAACAACTTCCACAAAAGTTCCTCAAAGCCTCCGCCAAATCCTCCTCCGAGCTGAAACATGAATCTAGCGAGCTACACTCACACTCAGAGAAAAACAAGACTGACATAAAAGCATCTCATTCGCCGTCGAGAAGCATTGAAAAGCTGAAAATCCGGTTGGGGAGTCCGGATCCAGTTTCGGTGCCGCCTATTCAAAAGATCAAAATTACCCCGGAGAAACTTGCAAAAAAGAGCAAACTCAAAAATAGCAAGTCAAAAAAGCGGTCCTCCGAGAAAAAGTCTAAAAAAGAAGGCGGTGGAATTAAGGTTAAAATACTCACGCCGAAATCCAGAAAAATGTTAAAATACACTCAGAAAAAGGAAGGTTTGAAGGCAAAGAAATTTATCTCCCCCACAAAAGACAAGTCAATAGTTGAATCCTCTCCACCAAAAAAGTACAGCTTTTTTAAGTCAAAAAATTCGGAGAATGAAGCTAAAAAAGAGGTACCTAAATTTCTTTTTGAATAATAAATATTATATGTGATATTAACAAATGCTTTCCCCTAAGGTGCCTAGCGAGCATAGAACACTAACTTAACGCTCACCCTGTTAAGCTACCCTGTTACAAATATAACGCTTAAGCCAACTTATAGTAAAAATTGCAGACCAAATTCTAATCCCCCACTTCTTATTTTCAATTTATTTTTGAAGGGGGAGGGGCTTCTATCCTCGAACAGTCATAAAAAAAAGATGTGTAAACCTGCTATTGTCATATTATTTACCTATTATTTCTTGTGGTTAAAGTTATTAGTAAAAAATTGATCATAAATGAAAACTATTAATATTTTAGGCCAAGAAATTAGAGTCTGCAAGTATATCACCTCCTACAGCGCAAGTTCGTTCCCGGTCAAAATCCATGAATCTGTCAACCTCCTATGATTCCATAGATTTTGAAAATGAGCCCTCCGACCTGACCGCAATCAACTCAACCCTGAAAGAATTGCGCAAATCTGATATTACTGCTGAGATTAACACTATTGAGGCCAAAGAAAAGACCACCGGCCTAACAATGATTGGCGGTAGACGTGTGACTCGCGTCAGCAGCACAGATGCGCGCTCTGAGATTAAGGATATTAGTTCTCTGCGCTCAAGATCCATGGATTGTGCGCCATCAGCACCTGTCAAGCTCAGTCAATCCCTAGATTCTCATCCATTAAACGAATCTCTTAATTCATCCTCAATGAATGAATCAACAACGACTTCAAATGATTCATCCTTAGATGATTCAGCATTAGATTCATCTCTAGCTAGTCAAACAAGCAGCGCAGACGTGTCAAACACTACAACACCCACTGCCAAAAATGATATCACTGAAGATTTAGATTTAATAGAAGATGAATTTTCTGCAGAACAGGGTCCCCTGCAAAGTCCCAGCAAGGTTAGAATCCTGGCGAGCCCCTCAAAATTGCCAGTTAGGGACGGTACTCCCCCAACTACCTCTAATGACGCCACTCACCGGCCTAAAGAAAACACATCGAGTCCGTCGCCAAGTCGTCGGCTAGTTTTCGGCCTTCATAGTCCCGTCTGCAAGGATGAGATTCGGTTGGAGACAAGTCATAATGAGCGTAAAGTGCTTGAGATGGCCAAAAAGTTTGAGGAAATGAGCAAAAGTTCAAGTATTAGCTGTAGTAACAATAGCACTGTGAAGCCCAAAGCTGGGTCTAGAACAAGAAGCAGGGTAATCTCATCAGAAGATGCGATCAAAGCGATGGATGCTATCATTAACATTCAGGTATCTTTCAGTTCTTATGATTCTTTAATAACAAAATATACTTCCTGTTTGATTATTGGTATAGGGAATCTTCTCGATAAATTTACAGCTGTCTATCATAAATAGCAGTCTAGAATTTTACGTTTCTCCACAAACGGTTTTTTTACATTAAAACCGACTTACATTTTTTATTATAGAGCAGCTTTGCTATTTACCTACCTTCACTAAAAATATCTTGCATTGTTCTTTTAAAATCCTTATGTAAACAATATTTTAATTTAGACAACCTCAACACCAAAGTTAAACTCACCTCAACTGAACTCGCACAATCCAACTCCGCCGCCGACCTCTGGGAGTTCAGAGGCTAGCAGCGGTCAGTCTGCAGAGGGCAGCCCTGTGTCGGCAAGTCCGGTGACTACTCCAAATACTCAACAGTCCACGTCTAGTAGCATAAAGTGTTCGACAGGTATAACTTATATAATAACCAGGTGCTGTGATTCAGCCAATTAATTCCATTTGCAATTGCCGACAATCAGATATTTTTAAAACCTTTTTAATGTGACTGAAGGGAAGTGGGTAAGATGAGAAATAATGGAAGAGGGTTGTGGGGAAATTTTCACGTAGAGGTGTATGTCAGAATCACTTTCCCTTGTCCCTGATAATAACTACCATAGAGGCTCTGTACTCGAAGGGGTAGGAAAGGACAGAAAATAGGCTAAAACTATCAAGACTTGAATCTAAAACCAAATTATAAATTTATACCTTGGCATGGTTTAGGCCATTTTTTCTGCAATACTCTAAACAATTTCAATCTTGTTTGTCTTATTTGTGCGACTTGCTTACGACTTATTTCCATGAATTTATGATTTAATTTTAACGAAAACATTTGACATAAAAGGGTTAGAAAATTATTGGTTAGATGAATTTTTTTATGTTTAGGCATGGTGACCCCTGCGGTAACTCCCGAAGCCATGCACACGCCAACCACGCCTTCCCTTCCTATTCTTTCGCCGCAAGTCAACATCTCCAATCCGCCTTTTTCCAAGGCGGAGGATCCGCACAGCGCAATGTCCACCCCATCATTGCCAACTCTTTCGCCCGCAATAAAATTGCCAACAAATCCACAAAATTTGAAATCAGAAACTGCCCCAATCATAACACAAAACCATGTTGTATCTAAATCTCCACCATCAATAATGACTGCTGTGAAACCGGTGGGCGAATCGCGACGAGAAAGCGGAGAGGGGAAACTAATGCGGCCAGATCCAGATTTGTCGCAGCCGCTGTCTGTTATGATTCCAACGCCGCGAGGACAAAGGAAGAGCGTCTCGGCAAAGCCAAGATCTGGGAATAATCCATCTAGTTTGGAGAAAGAGAATGTTAGTCAAAATGAACATTTAGAAAGGTATGATTACATTTTTGACTTATTTTGATTACATCTAAAAATCTTTCTTGAAATATATTATGTTCTTATTTTATTATGTCTAAAAATAACTCTTATATATATTCAAAGTTTTATTGTAATTTACTATTTTAGGGAAATGATTAATGCAAACATGAAACAAAATTCTCCACCACTTCCCAAGGACATATCATCCAGTGATACTTCAGGACAAGAAAACACCGACTTCAACTTCACAGTAAAAAGCCCGCCGAAAACTCCAGAAACCGCGACAGGCCGAAAAATGCGCGGATGCCGCAAATTTATTCACTACGAGTTTTCACCCCCGTTTGTGATTTCGGACGATAGCTCAACAGACCAAGACTCGCCGGTTCCCGTTAAGTCGAAAGACAGGCCTAAAGTTGATCCTATACCTATAAATGGAGAGCTGAGCGGTGTGGCCGCCAAAAAGGGAAAAGGGCGGCCACGGAAAAGCATCGATTCAGGGATCGTTGGATTGGACAAGAAAAGAAAAGTCAAGGAGGTGTCTGAAGAAAAAGAAGCTTTAAACATAAGGTATTCTATTTTACTTTAAAACAAGATTATACAATATACATACATGGATACGCCAAGGTTTCTTTATTGTGAAAAATTGTGATAAAGATAAGTTTCATAGTTTATGTAATCTTAAAATAGGCTATTAGTTTTCACTTCCACCAATTATACAAAAAAAATTGTGCTTTCTAATAATTTGTATAATAATATCCATTGGGTTATACCTACTTTTCTGTTGCTAGTCTAGTCTTCTTTAGTTGGTAACCACAACATTGTAATTTTTTTTTGTTGGTCTTAAAACTATTTAAGTCAATGGTCTCTTTCAGATGATTTCTCCCTTTAATTGTTCCCTCTGATTGTAACACACAAACCTAAAAAATCCTAATGGATTTTATTTGTTTTATAGTGAACTAGCCCAGCGCCTTTCCGAAGATCACATCAGCCCAATCACACGTGAACGGGTAAACTACCTCAAACTGGAAAACAAGAACATGAAACGTCGCACTAGTGTAGACTTTTCCAGCCTTAAGAGTTCCAACAAGGATGTAACTGTTAGTGGTAGAAGATCTGTGAATCGCAGCAAAAGCACTGATGTCAAAGAAGAGTTGATATCAAGCGGACAAGGGTTAGAAAAGGTTAAAGAACAGCTTTTATTCAGTCAACAACTACTAATGAAAACTATTATACCTGCAACAAATGATCAAAATAGTTTAGAAACTATATCTGAAGAAAAATCAATATTTAATCGTAGCGAAATTAAGACAGAAAATAATGATCTTGAAAGCAATGCCAGAAAATCCAATGATAGTTTATTAGATTCCTTCAGTGGAACTTTATTTGTAAAGAAAAGGGTTCGAGTCCAATCCCCAAGTGATCCACTGGCTAAAATAAAAGATTTAGTTAGATCCAACAGCAGAGAAGATATCAAAACAAAATCATCAAAATCCCAAGAAAAAGAAATTCCTGAAAAATCTGGGAAAGAAAATGAGAAATCCGCAAAAATAGAGGATAGAGAAACCATTGAAACCAAAGGACAAAGTGGAAACGGTGATGAGGGTAATAATCATAATCAAGCTGGAAATAATAACGGACAAGACGCGCAGGGGCCTAGCACAACAAGATCTCATACTCGCCAAGGAAGGGGAGCCAACACAAGAAAAAAGAAGCAAGCACCAGCTGCTAATAAACTAACAACTCTAACAGAAGATGTTACTTTAAATGAGGACAATTTAGTTGATGGTCTCCGGGTTTTGGTTCGAATTGAGGGTCATTTTTATCCTGGACGGCTGAACGCCATCAATCCGCCCGATATTTACGGTGTGCTGTTGGACAATGAACGTGGATTTAAGCCGCATATTTATGCGAGAGAAGAATTGTTGCAGAACGTTATTAGAGATGTTAGGGTGTCGGGAGATACTGTTCCTTTAGGTAAGCAATTTAATATGCTCCTATTTTTAGCGAAGCTTCTCTATAAATCTTGCATGTTATTCAAAACTACTATTTTACTATTTTGGTTTATCTTTATTATAAGCAGGAACAACAAAGAAAGGGTTGTATATTAAAATAATCTTAAAGGATAACACAATGGAAGATATATCTTCTATCGATTAAATTGTTTGTTGAAAAGTTTGGACACTTTTAGTTTGGAACCAATCAACGAGAAACCAATAATAACACTCAAATTTTTTAAGCCAATTAATAAGATAACTTTATTGTAAAACTTTAGGTACCTTTGTAATTTACAGTCAAAACAAATATTTGTGATGTGCAGTTACTCTATAATTATTATTATTAGGAACCCGTGTGTGTGCGTACTGGAGTAGCAAGTATGTGTATCTACATCCAGGGACTGTTGTTCAAATGGAAGAAGATTCTGAAAAATTGCCAAGGTATGCTTTACATTGTTTGCATTGATTTTTATCTAACCTTTTTTATCGTTATTATATGTAATCTTTTTCTCGGCGGTAAAAGTTTTTTTTAAAGAGTTTATGTAGTCAGAGTAAATTGATTTTTGGTTTAAAATGGCTAAAAGTGGACTATCCACAAACAAGAGTAAGTGATTCTAAGCACCTTCCAGCAGTGATTTTAAATGTTTTTTTGGTGAATATACCAGGGTTATGTTTAATATTGCTATATCGATTTAAAAAATTTAGTTCCACTCCCTTTACCATAACTCTCCCATCCTACTGGACCAATAAATGAGGTTCAAATTTTTCCCTGTCATTATATCTACGTATATCCTATTCCCATAAACTATTATTTTATTTATCAGGTTCCAGAACGTTGAATTGGATGATGGGGATTCCAGGGAAATTTCTATAGATTCACTCAGATATCTACCTATCAACTATCCAAAGTAAGCTAGTTTATTTTTTTTCAACAAGGTACACTGGTAAACAAAGTTTTCAAAAATAAGATTTCTTATTTTTGGGCCAAAAACTTGAGGCACTTTATCCCCTCTTGATTGGGTTGTATAAACTTAAGTGTTGAAACTTTTGTCCAAAAATTTTAATCTACAGATGGGGTCATTTTATGAACTTGAACTTGTTCCTTAATATTTGCAACGTATTTAGAAGTTCTACTTTATAAATGACTCTGATCTGTCCATCGGTTTAGTATTATTTGTAATGTAATATCGCTTCAAGTTTTCTATGCAATTTTCTTCTTATTTTCATTTCTTATAACATTCAATCATTTACTTGCCTCTCTAAATAAATATAAATAAATTGTATACAAGTTTATCTTGTTTTTAGTAGCAGAGCAATTTTATAATTCCAAATAACCGTATTTCTTAAACTTGATTGTCTATTGAACTTAGATGGCTGATATTTTTTATGATGTCTCTGTGCTACCAGTCTTTAAATTATTGGTCTGTTGGTAATGCTTTGACCGCAATTTAAATATAAGGCTGAAACTTTTTTTATTTATTTTCGCTTTCTCTTAGTGCTTTGTTTCACATATTCCTACTGTCTTTCTTTAAGAGTTCTTTATTTTGTATACTTTGTTACTAATTGCTTTGCCTTGAGTGGTCGGGGAAGGCGAGAGAGGTCAGGAAAATAGTCTAAAACAACCCCAAGATATTTATTAAGAGATCAATAATGTCCGGGCTCTTAAGCTTCAGACAAAAGTCGTTTTTTATAGGATAGGTATTAGAAAAAATTAATAATAGATTTAATAATTTTAGGGTTGAAGACGGTGAAAGTAGCATGTTACACTCCCCAGGCAAAATTAAAAGAAAATCTCACTCCCCCCATACCAACAGAACTAAAGAAGATTCTCCTCTATCGGCCAACAAACCAAAACAAACTTTATCCAAAGACAAGAATGATAATAGTAAACCAAGCGAAGTTGAGAAGCCAACACAAAAAGAATCTGTTCAAAGCAAACCCTCGCAGAAACCAGCATTAAGCAATGATTTGTTCGCGGGCAAAATTGGCAATATACCTGATCCAAGGGAGGTAAATAATGTACCTGGAGCCGCCGCCAGAACTGGGAAGGTCATGACTGGCGGACAACAAGAGGCATCTAGAGTTCCACCGACGCCTGTGTCTATGGCTGGATATAAGAAGCCTATTGAACCTGCAGCTTCTAGTTCAGGTAAGGAAAATAACATTTTACTAGTAGAGGTGCTGCTTTATAACTTTTCTTTCCCGTTCGTCTGTCCATTCGAGTAAGAAAATATCCGACCTATTTCTTCACATGTATGATACAAAACCAAAACTTTTATGAATAAATATAATCCTTCTGAAGATAGTTAAAAAGTTTTACATAAAAAGTTATTTTGTTATGAACATAATTGTTCTATAAAAGTTTTGAAGTTACTTATTTTGGTCTGACTTAAAATTTTATTTCATGAAAGAATCATTTTAAACCTGTTTAGGTCCAGTGGATTTGGTGGGACTCATTTCTAAGGGGATAGACAGACTTGTGGAAAAGAAGGTGGTTGGTACCCGTCCAGATTGGTCCACCTCCCACATGTCCCCCACCCACCCACAACACTCGCCCATACACAGGCCTCAATTCGCCGGCACTCCACAATTTCCCCATCCTAGTTTCGGCCGCTATCCCACGCCCCCTGGGACACCCATGCATCCAAGCAGTGGTGGGGGCGGGGGTATGTTTGCCCCGCCTCCCCCTTCACCACAACATTTCCCCCAACACTATGCTCAACCGCCCCCATCCCCCTTCCACCCAAGTCAATCGCCAAATCCTTATAATTTAGGTGGTAATATCCCACCCTCATCTCCCGCCCATCAGCAATTTTCTCCACCCCACCCGGGCGCCTCTCCTTCGCCTCATTCAACTGCAGCAGTTACCCCACCCCCACCAATGGTCTACCCGCCGTACATGCCGCCCCAGCCGACAATTCGCCCTAACTCAACATTGGTGCCTCAAATACCGTACTCAGTGGCGAATCAAGAGGCGCAGAGTCGTGCCTTGGCCTCGCCCTGTCCCTCACAGAGCAGCAGTACGGATGGAGAGAATGATGGAGATCTGGTGCTACCAGAGCCGGAGACAAATAGAAAGGTGGCCAGTAGATTGTCAAATCTTATTGCCGCGGTAAGATTTTTATTCTATATCAGGATTTTTAACAGTGATAATAATTTTTCTTTTATTTTACCAGCTGTATTTTCGTAAGTAATAAAAAATTTAATAAAAAATAAAAAAAAATATACCTACCTAAAAAGGTGAGATAATTACAAATTCAGTAATTCAACTTAATAAGATTGAATTTTGGCTTAATTTACTTTAAACAAATCTTATTTTCATTTCGTCTAAGACATACCTACGTACAAAATTAGTAAGATATAATGTTAATTTTACAGTTATTATAAACAGAAAAATAACTTATAAAATCTTTTAGGTGTCTGGAAAAATCAGCAAACCAGCGACCACTTTATCATCCCCAATGACCACAAAATCTCAAGACAACCTAAACAAACCAAATGAAGCTTCCCTGACAAATCATACGGGTCACCCTACTCTCGACAAATGGAAGTCCGCGTTTGATGGAAAGGGGGGATTCGCCCACCACCACCACGCCATGGCGAAGCAAGTTGCAGCCCCTGTTGTCATGATGGAAGACTTTGAGGAAGGATTTCTGAATGTTAACAGGATGTTGGTGGGAACTAAAATTCTATTCTACAAGGTATGCATTAATTTTTGTTAGTAGCAAAGCTACTCTATAATATACGTTGTGTGTCCGAAAGTGCGTCTGTAACGCTATGTGGTATTATTTTCTATTATATATTCAATTTAAGTCATACCTCTAATTTTTCAACATTCTCGTCATAGTGGTGCATATTTGAGTAAAATGACATCCATAGCAGTCCGACTTCTTTAAAGCTACTTTTTTAAAAACAGAATTTACATACCTATCTTAGGTGTTAAAAGATAACAGGACAAGTGGCTTTATTTTCTAATATTTTATGTTTTCTCTGCTGCTAATGACGATAAAGCTTTTATTTCCAAAGACGATATCCAGCTCCGTTTTCAAAGAGCTTCCAGTAAACAACTTATTTTGTCTTGTCATTCCGTTGATCATGCAACAAAAGATGTTAAATACACTTTATGAAGGGTTAGCGATTTATATTATTCTTGTTGTCTTATATTTCCATGCCATTTGTTACTTATCTTTCTTTTCTTTCTCTCCTTTTTTATGACCACTTAACATTTTTTGTTAATTTACTTTGTCCACCCATTATTTCCTCGCTTATTTTGGATGTTGCCCTTCCTGTTTTAATTCAAATAATAATTTTATATAGTTTAAAGTAGTAAGGGTTTTTACATGATTTTTTTAAGCCGATTGTTTCAAAAATTAAAATTTAGAGGCTAGAGGCACAACCACTAGTTAATAATACTGTATTTATGACCAATTGAAAACATTTCTTAAAGAAGCGCAGATACTTTTCAATTAGGGTAGTGCGGGGTTAATGCGGTAGGGGGGTCAAATTCCGGTCACTCGACCAACTTTTTTAAAACCGTTTTTTAACGGTGTTCTAAACGTTTGCGAGAGATCTTCAGAAAAGCAAAGTTGTAGTTTATTGCCTATACTTTCATTTCTTACTTCAGCAAATTTTTGTCAGATCACTCCTTCTATGATTTTTTTGCCCTCAAAAAGTTGCAAAAAATTTGCAAAAAAAA
>LS052965.1:0-11618 GCA_900241095.1 Acartia tonsa | reverse complement strand
CCCCCCCCCCCCCCCCCCCCCCCCCCCCCCCCCCCCCCCCCCCCCCCCCCCCCCCCCCCCCCCCCCCCCCCAACAACTAACCTCTCAAGAGAAATCGCCACAAAAAATTACCCCTTCCAGCTTCTTTAAGCAAAAATTAGAACTAAAATTTAATTGCTCCTTAAGAAATGAAGCCCCTCTCTCCTCCTAAACAAAATACCAGCATACTTCCTCCTTAAATTAGAATACACCCTCAGTTGTCATTTGTCATTTCATACTTTTTATATTTATGTATCTATCTACCTACATTCAAATATAAACATTTATATTTGGTATAGAATTCTAACAGGGGCATACTTGGGCATTTTTTATAAGGGGGTGTCAAAAATTTTCCATTAAAGAGATATTTTATCAAAAAATACTTTTTATCATTTAAATCTTATTATTTTAGTGTTTCTTATTATTATGTTATTATTATAAACAAAGAAAAAAATAAGTCATTTTAAAGGAAATAATATTTTGTTTTGTAGAAAAGTGGAAGGCAAAACGTTTATTCTTCATATGAAATATCCCTAAATTGAAATATTAATAAATTTACATTTGATATGGTTGTACTGTACATGCCTACAAAATCAAAGCACCCCTGTGATACGCACCTAACATTGCAGCTTGTGTATGGTTTTTATGGCTTGTTTATTCTAATGGATTCAATACCATCATCACAAAATAAAATTTTATATTTCTACCTTTCCAACTTACAAGTAAAAATATTTTTTTGTAGTGAAGCTATTCTATAATTTAAAATATCCGCCTGTCTGTAAGAAATTTGTCTGCTGTACAATGTAATAAAATTGACTAATAAGCATCTTGTTGGTTTAACTGCAGAAATATTACACTTTTAAGTACTTTTGATACACTACTACTTTTATTCAAGGAAGGTGTGAAAAAAATTCAGGGGAGGTTGCCACCAATTTCTAAGGAGGAGTCAACATTTTATTTTCTCTTGAATGAAACCTTCAAATGTAACAAAAAGCCCCTTCTTAGCTCATATTTAAAGTTTGTAGATGAATATAATCTAGACAATTATAAGCTACCTGTATCTGTATATAACTTTGTCCAGATATTCTGTGGTTTACACATCACCAAACAACTGGAAGTGAAAGTCGTTAATCAAATCCTCCATAACAAATCTACCTATATGATAATCAATATTATTCTATGTCTAGATATTCTGTGGTGTACACCCCACCGGACAACTGGAAGTTGATAATATAATCAAATCCATACAGTATTCTACAATATTCACTATTTATACATTCTGTGGTGTAAACCCCTTCAGACAACTAGAAGTTGGTCACCAAATCCTCCATAACAAAGTTACCTGTATCATAATCTATATTATTCTATGTCTAGATATTATGTTGTGTTCACCCCGCCAGACAACTGGAGGTTGATAATATAATCAAACCTATACAGTTTTCTACAATATTCTTTATTTATATATTCTGTGGTGTACACCCCTTCAAAAACTAGAAGTTGGTCATCAAATCCTCCATAACAAAGCTACCTATATGATAATCAATATTATTCTATGTTTAGATATTCTGTGGTGTACACCCCACCGGACAACTAGAAGTTGGTCATCAAATCCTCCATAACAAAGCTACCTTTATGATAATCAATATTATTCTATGTTTAGATATTCTGTGGTGTACACTCCACCAGACAACTACAAGTTGGTCATCAATTCCTTCAAAACATATCTACCTGTATGAAAATCTATGTAGATTATTCTATGTTTAGATATTTTGTGGTGAACAGTACGACCTTCTAGACAACTGGAAGTTGGCCATTGATCAAATCATCCTAAACATTGCTACCTGTATTGTACTCTATATTATTCTATGTCTAGATATTCTGTGGTGTACACCCCACCGGACAACTGGAAGTTGGTCATCAAATCCTCCCAAACCAAGGATTCTGCTACATATCTTTGTCAGGTATACATATTTAATCTTTATGTCTGCACATAGGTTTCTCATTTAACCGAGAGGTGAATATGCATTCGTTGCGTGCATGCCTAGGTTGTAAATGATTCTGATTATTAATGGATTTCTAATAATGAGATTGTTTTTATAAAAATTATAAATTTTAATGTAGAGCAGATTTTTGTATATCTTTTATTATTATTAAAACTAAAAGCGGATACGCCCCTAGCGAAATCTAAGGCACTTAAGGTAATGGAGGGAGGTCGACCCTACACTTTCAAGTATAGTTTATAATTTGGAGAGAATTTCTAAATTTTGGCGATTTATGGTTCTACAGGTAACGAGATCTTAAGCTACAGACTGACATCTTTTTACTTTATATACAATAAGGATATGATAATTTGATAAATTATAATCTAGATCTATATTAGTGTCTTTTCCTAAAGAATTACTTACATTGTGTGAAACTTATAAAAATAATTGTTTATTTAAGCTACCTGACCTGAACTCTATAGTTATATATTTTGTAACCCTAAAGCCTACCTTATACCCTATATACTGTAATAATAAATCCAATTTTCTGTTTGTTTGTTTCTATTTAAAAGTTTAACCTTATAATATATTATATGTGTTAGGCTTGATAGATATAATCAGACTTTACTTTTTACAAATTTTTTGTAAGTTTCTCTACAATTGACGTCGGTTAGTTTTTCCGTCCGTACATTCAAGACGTTTCCATCAGTGTTAGGCATGATTTAGAGCAGAAAGACTGACATTAATGGTAACTAATAGAGTAGCTTCGTTACCAAAACACGTAATAACGTAGTCTCACTACTAGCTTTTGATAACTGTATCTAACATTAAAAGTTATTTTTTTTCTAAGTATAACACAAAATTGAAATTGATATTACAATCAAGGAATAGTTATATAGGCAAAATAATGTAATTTCGATACTATAAAACATCTCTTATTAAATAAAGTATTACTAAAATGCAAAGAACACCCAACAGACGTAAGGAAGAATAAGAATTACAGAGTAGATACTCAATGTTCAATATTTATAGAAACGTTTAGACATCTATCTTTAACTGCAGCCGAGAAAACTAAACTTTTTGATTGATTTCATTATTTCTTTGTTTTTGAAAGTGACCTAGTATATTTATATTTATAATGCACTATATAAACATTCAAATATTGAACCTTTTGTATTTTCAACTTTTTACATAAAAAACTTAAATTTGTTTAGTGTTTATCTTTTGCTTTTTATATATAAATTTTTATTAATACTTTATTAGAAAACTTTAGTTCTATACGGTTATATAAAGTTAATTTCCTATATATAGTACTTCTATTCTATTAATAAGTAGGGTATTTTAGAATTGGCATTCTGATTCCAATAACAATTAAGTACTCTATAATAGTTACCAGAAAAATATATATATCTATAATAGTAGAATGATGATGCCTGTCCGTCCGTCCGTCCGTCCGTCCGTCTGTCTGTCCGTCTGTCTCCTAAGAACTCAGTAACCACTGAACCGATCGGATTCTACTCTTCAGGGAATATACCTGCTGGTCTTGTGGTGGTTTCAGACTATTATCTTGGGGCGTGGGACACCCCCAACCCCCCCAAAAAATAAAAAAATTCCCCATTAATTTTGTTTTCTTTGATGATGGAGATGATACCAACTATTAGGTGCTGTACTACATTTTTAAAAATTACCTATTGGGGCAAAGCCTCTAGAGGCTAGGGGCGAAACCGCTAGTGTTTATTAAGGTATGACGTTCTACATGATTTTAAGCTTCGTTTTTATGAATGTTGTTATTCTTGTTTATTCGAGATTTTGTTGGTTCTATGAGTATGCATGTCCTATAAATCTTATTATCTAAGTATACATTATGTAAAAAATATAAATAGATAGATAGATACTTAGACTGTGTAGTTTTAAAGGTTTATCCTATATTCCTTTGGAAAATTATCTTATTTCAAAGAAAAGTTTTCAAATGCGCAGCTTCTCATGAGTTATTTACTTCCCTCAAATCTATTAAATTTTATAAATTCATGACATACTTTGTCCATTACAATAAACAAAATTACCACTATTGAAAGTTAAAATCTCGTAGGGAATGATTCGATACTGCTGGATTGTCTAATCTAATAAATATTTACCAACGTTTTTAAAGTTTTTAATTCAACTAATGAGAGAACGCGGTTATAATATATTAGGCACCAGTGTAAATATACAATAAATACAGTAAATATACAATAATCAACAGATTTCAAATAAACAAATTTTGATGGATTGTTATTCCTTCGATAATTGTGCAAACAGCTGTACTTTTATTTCCTTCAACATCACCTATGGTCGATTTCTTACTTGTTTTTCTGCATTGAGAAATGAAAGTTTTGGAGTGATCTTGGATAGGTAGAACTTACACATTATTTACATCAGCCTGTCTCAAATTATTATTTATTTTAGTAGACCTTAACAATCAAATCTATTAAGCTATTTAAAAATAAAATCTTAATAGACCGCAACAAAATATTGTGTATATTAGTATGTCTTAAAATATTACTTAATGATAGGATGTCTCAAAATATTATTTGAATTAGTGTGTCTCAGAATATTATTTATGTTAGACTGTCTCAAAATATCATTTATAGTTGACTGTTTCAAAATATTATTTACATTAGACTTGCTAAAAAAATAACATTAGACTTTCTTAAAACCTTCTTCACTTGTGACTCTCTCAAAATGTCTATAAGATTACGCTCAAATTTGTTTGATCAAACCTCTTGGAGCAAAGCCCCTAGAGGCTAGGGGCGAAGTTGCTAGTATTGTATATACTAGCAGCAATTTCTTGACACATGATTTAACCAAATTTAATGTTGGTATAGATTTTATGTAAATATCCCCACATCCTATCAAATATTTAAATTAAAGCTGAATATTCCAAATATTTCCAATTCTCTTACACTCTATATTACAGGGAGATAAGTTGATTTTTGTGTAATAAAGAGATTAAACTACCATTAAAATCTATAATTGATATCCTTTGAAGAATAATTATTTTGACTTCATGTGTAATTGTAAATATATTGTAAAATATATACTAGTTATCTAGTATGAAAAACTAACAACCATAAGATATAATTCAAACATATTTTTCTATATGTTTGTAAACTTCATTGAAGCATTTAATTTTTTGCTGTAATAAATAAGAGTTAAGTTCTCTGTGTATGCTGATTTAATATTTTATTGTATAAAGTAGTAAGATTTTTTTGTCTGATGCTATAGATCTTGCAAAATACTGGTTTGAATTGGTTGTGCTTTTCAGGGAAGTTTTGTGAATGGTTGGGGATATTTTTTTGACATCCCCATTCCTCTCCTGTAGGCTAGGGGCGACAGCAACTTATATTTACAAGACTAAGATCTATAAAAAGAAGATTGGCTACACCAATTCACCATAATCAATTGAATATCTTGACTATGATATCTTCAGTCTCTATGCCTGGTGCCATCATTTGCCTTATATAAATTTATGTTATGAATATGGCATATTTTCTCTTTCACTTTAATTTTCTTACAATTTTAGGTTTTGAATTTTATGACATTTTATTATTCTTCAGTTTTTCCTTTCATTCATTCATATGTAAAGATGTAAAACTTTTTTGTGTTTTTTATATTTTGGTACTAAACTTAACTAAAGTGTGCTGTTTTTTTACTTGCAATTGAATATAAAAGTGCTTTTTAAAAACATTCAAAACCCTTTTTTATAAAAGAGGTCTGATTTGCATATTCATTATCTTTTTATTTTTATTTGAGAATATTTTTTTTCGAATTATAATTAAAAGTAGTTTTCCTTTAAAAAGTACTTTTCTGTTTTTTTTCATCTCTCAAATTTCTATGACATTTGAATAAGAATTTAATATACAATGTGTTTTCAATATTTGAATACTCATAGCCATTGACATATTTCAAAACTAAGTCTAAGATTGTACACAGGGATACTCTGGGTAGATAATTAAATATTATGTTATCTAGGCTAAACAAAGTATAAAAGTCCAACAAATATTCTAAATTTATTTTAACTTCTTTTGGAGGAAACTGAATAAATAATGTTGATTTTTTAATCTATAAAAGAAAAGAGAAAACTAAAATTATGCTGGTAAATTGTGTGGGTATAAAACCTAAAGAGTAAGTTGGATTTTAGGAAAAACTGTCAAAGTTTGCTTCTTCAAGCAAAATATTTGAAGCAAGCAGCAACGAACATTTGAATTTTGTTTATTTTGAATGTTAGAACCCTTTAATTTTCTAGATTTTTAGAAAAATCTTGTTTTGACTCTAATCAAGACTTTCTATTTTAACCCTTTTTTCTCTATTCCTACATCCCTGAAAAATGTGACATTTGTATATATTGACATGGGATTTAGATTTATTTTATGTTTATGTACTTCACCATTACTTTTAGTTTCTCCCAGGGATAAGGGATAAGAAACGTAAGAAAATATTATTCCAGGCCTATTTTCCAACTAGGCCCAAAAAACCAGTTACGGGAGGGTGCAGTAGTTAGAATTGACAACTATCAACTAGAATAATAAAATAGCTAAATAAGTCCAAAGAAGATAATAGAATAAAATTCAGGAAGCCTCAAGTATAAATAGAACTTTTTTACCCAATATATAAATGGCGTTTGTTAAAATTACGTTTTGATGTTTTTTTTCTCCCAAAATTGTTTTTACCTTTTACTCTAATAATTTGAATTTTTCAGAAAATTTGTCGCAGACAGATTTTAGGTTGTGTTATTTTTATTTGTATTAATGAGTAAACATTTTATTTGAAAATATCATTGCTTATTAAAATTGAAAATAATTAAATTAATAAATAAGCAATGGGTAACATTCTATCAAGTTCTATGGATACTATTACGTAATATATATAGCTTGCCTCCAGTTGCCCATTGGTTGATACAAAATAAGCCGATCCTTATTGGTTGAGAGCGATAGCTAATTTGGAGCTGCCTCCAATGACTATATTTACTTAGGAAGTGGTAAAAGTTGCAATATCCTTTGTGAAACTAGGCCAGGACCTAATTTATGGCCAGGTTTCCTATCCCTTATCCCTGGTTTCTCCTCCTGTCAAAATTCATTTTCCATAGGGAAGTCAGATTTTCTAAATGCAAAGGAAACAGGTGAAAAATGTGGTATTTCTAAACTCTTTCCTTTAAAATTTACAGGGGTTAGAGTTTATTATATCAAGTTTTGAAATCAATACTTAATTTAGTTGGAAAATTAGATTAATAAAATTGATATATTTAGTACTATATCCTTTAATCCTTTTTTTGGTTTTTGAAGTTGCCTGTAAAAGTAAAAAAAAACAGGTTGGATTTTCAAAAACATGGCAAGGTTTTATTTGAAAATTGGACAATTTATTTTACAAAACATTGGATGAGAAAAAAAATTGGATTAAAACATTGGATGATTTTTTTCTTCAAACATTTGGTGGTTTTATGTAGAAAAGAAATGAGTTGGGTTTGGGAGAAAAAATATATGTTTTGGACTTTGGCTAATACCTGGTAAAAAAGTATTCCTAATTGGCAGATTGAAATAATGAATTATGAACTAGAAGAAATATGGAAATATATCTAAAATGAAAAAGTTTCCAAGTTAAAAATGCACCGAGTTATAAAAAAGTTGAAATTACTCGAGTTTTCAACTTTAGATAGAACATTTAAGTCAGTAGTGTTTTATGTTTTAATTTATGTATATTCAGAACTCAGGAGCGTGCAGGAGGTGGCACCTGAAATACCACTGTTATGCCTGTAATTTATGTCACCTTTTTACCTCGTATGTCTTTCTGATTTTATAAGTACTTACAGATTTTGTCAATTTCCCCCACCCCTTATCCACAGCTTTATTTTGAAATCAAATTTCTGTGTGCTCAGTGCAACCCATATAACAAAACCTGTACACGCACTTGTGTTTATTATGTAAAAATTATTTAATTACATTCAATTATGAAAATATTTTTGAATAAAACTTTAAATTCTTTATAATTTATGAAAGTTCATACTAAAAATAAAGAATAATTTAATTGCTGAATCCCTTTTTCTGCTAAGACAGAATGATGAACTAACGGACACTTAATAAATATATGAAAGTAACAATGATAAAAAGTAAAAAAACCCTAATTATTTATATTTTTGTAGGTGAACAGTCATCCCCCAACATTCATCATGGTCAAGCTTCTTGTCATAGGTAATTGTCAGGGTGCCAGGGATTTATATTAGGCAAATAATTTCTAGATGATATTAGAGAAAATAATATGTAGATTGTTCAGGAACATATGGTAAACCCAATTATTAGTATTATTCAGGGATCTAAGACAAATTTATGTACGTTACCAATAATGATACACAAGTTGCCCCTTTTGTAGATAACAATTATTGGCTAAAACGTTTAGACCCTCAACTTAATGAACCAACCAATCAAAAATCAATAAAAAATCCCAAAGCTGTTAACTCAACGAATAAGAAAACTTTGGGGACTAGTGAAATAAACAGCCTAGTGCCCCCTATCCCTGATCCCTGAGTATAATTACTATTACAATTATTTGTATCCAGTTTATCTATGACTAGTGGATACGCCCCTAGAGGCCTATAGAGGCACTTTAAATGTTTTTTTTTTTAATAATACGATACCTATCAATGTTGCTTTTAAGTCTCTACGATACCTTGCAATGTTGCGTCTCTTAATGAAGTCTCTTA
Source organism: Acartia tonsa (assembly GCA_900241095.1). NCBI lineage: Eukaryota > Metazoa > Arthropoda > Copepoda > Calanoida > Acartiidae > Acartia > Acartia tonsa. The sequence continues at coordinate 2,885 of LS052965.1, read as the reverse complement.
AGGTAAAACATTTTTTGATATATTTTGCTATTTCCTTTGGGAGGGTGGTGGTACCCTCCCCCAAAATAGTTAAAAACCTTCCCAGGGCTTATGAGAAGCTACCCTGTAAAGGAGAATCATATCGGTTCAGCGGTTAGCGAGATCCTTTGGTACAAACAAACAAACACACAGACAAACAAACATCCTGTTACTTTAGTATAAGGATAACGGTATATCTGTTTTTATCCGCACTGTAAAAGAAGTTAACTTTTCAAACAGATTAATTAGTAAATTCTTGAGTATTGGACGTTTAACTGTTAAAGTCTTTTTCTTATAAATTCAGTTTTATTATTTCACTTCTTGTTTTTAAATTGAAATAAAGGTGACAAGAACTGATGTAAAAGCTTCTCCAATTTAGTCGAATGTATTGGGCTAATTCTTATTATGAATTCAAAAATTTTTTTTAAAAGCTACTGCAAATTTTGTATGGTAAATAATGCTTTTAAAGTTGGCAGTAATCTAATGTATTCACTTTTAATCAGAGGCGTGCACAGCTTTTAAAAAAAAATTTTATATGAAGGGAAAAACTTTGAATGTCCGTTTCTTTGATAACTATTATATTACTCTATTTGTGGATGTTATTATCCTTGTTTTAAATAAAAAAATTAATTTAATTCCATCTTCTTAGTTTAAAAAAATGTTTAAAATTTGAGAAAAAACCTTAATAGTAATTATTTTCTATGGGAGGATGTGAGGTGTATTCCCCCTAGTTGAATTCACGCCACTATGCCTTTAATATGATTTTGATAGAGTGGATATTTTAACAAGCGATAAGCAACTCTTAAAATCATTATTTCCATAAAATTTTAAAATAAAAAATTAGGTAAATCACATTGATAATTACAAAAGGATAAACGACCTATTCTTTGCCTTTGGATGTTCAACCATTAACCATGGACACCCATTTGTTAATACAATTACATTTTTTCTTCTCGTGGAATTAAGGATATATCTTCTAAGCCATTTACGAGATATTACTGAACATCGTATAGAGAGACTATCTCTAACTTTAGTATTTAGGATTAAACTTAATTTAATTAATATGTCCAACAATTCATCGTGTTTATTTGAAAAATTGGAAATTCTGGAGTGTTAAGATATTTCCTTCGCTACTAAGAATAAAGTTCTTACTTGTTTTTCTGTTGAAATTTGCATGGTAGGTGTACTCAGGAAAATGTGTGCATACAGTCCAAAAATGCGCAAAAATATTTTTAGCCAAATTTTTACAATTAGCTGAAAGTTATATTTTTTATATGTTCTGATTACTCAAGTTTAGAATTTTAATTAGATTTAAAACATTTTCGAACTTTTTTCTTGATGATAGCTACCCAGTAAAGCGAGTATTCTTCGCTATTATTGAACATAATCGTTCTTGTTGGTTGTTTTAAAGGAACAAGATTACACTTTATCTCACCACACTGTGCTTTACTAAAAAGAAGTTAAGGACCACATTAACAATAAATTATTAAGTATAAATGAGTACACATTCTTCTTCGACCATTTGTTTTGAAGAAAACTTAATATAATTTTGATGTATATCCATTGTTCAGGCAGGGTAAAAACAAACACCTTAATAACTTTATATTTTGAGTATTGTTTCCAAAATTAAAACCAAAAACATCATAAAAACTCTGTATTTTTAAACGGCAAATTGTATAGGTGGGCAATTGCTCGATGGGTAACTTTTCCAACAAGAACAAGGTTTTGTGCTTAGTGCAAACCTAATTTAACTTCAACTTTTTGTTTATTGAATCCCAGCGTATGCTTTTATCTATCTATCTATTTATGTTTAATATCCTTACTTGAAAGCTGATCTATCAAAAGCAGAAAAGTATAAAAATTGATTTTACTTACAGCAGCAGAAAAGAATTACTGTATATACTTTAACAAGGACCAATATTTCAAAATAACAATACTTAAAAACAAACAACTGGAAAAAATTGGTTTTTAAATAAATTTAGTTTTCTACGTCTATATATTTTAAAATGTTAAAATTTCCAAGGACGTCAAATGGGATGGGGGGGGGGGGTGATTAACTCCCTCCCTCCCCATTCCATCGCTGAACATGAATTGCCCAACTTATTTATATTTTGTATAACTCTCCTAAAATGAAAGTCTGGAATTCCTTTGATCCCACAACCTCAGTTTCAAGAGACCTTAGTTTCTATGAGTTCCATTTATCAGTATAGGAAGGGTTTTCTCAGTTTTCCTAGCTGCGATCCAAAAACCTTAAGTTTGTAATTATTATGTCATTAGAGCCAATATTTTGTCAGCTATGATCACCTAGGTTAAAGTGAATTTTGTCAAAGCTCAAAATATATTTTTCAAAATATATAATGTCAGCCACGCACACTTTTCACTACAGTCATATAGTCGACACATAAACGCCTGAAATGGGAAGAATATTACCAGTTTGGCAGGGTTCAATCATCCTATTATATAAAGCTAGTAAGCTATTTTTGTCTGTAGTGAAGGATCTTGCTAACCACTGAAACGATATGATCCTCCTTTACAGTGAAGCTTCTGATAGGTCCGGGGATGTTTTTAGGCAATTTTATATATATACATATATAAAGTATGGGTTTAGGTTATTTTTGCCCTTCCACATCCCTTCGAATATAGAGCCGCTAGATGCTAGGGGTGTAGCCGCTAGTAATGTACAATAAGTGCTGTTTTATATTGAGTGTTATGAACACTTGCATCCTTGTATTAATGCTTTAAAAGTGTTTTTATGTAATTGCTTTAATTGCGAAAATTTTCGTTGATTGTTCTCGATTATTCGCTTTAATTTTGTAGCAACTATTTTCTTATTTTTCTTACATGCAAGAGTTTTTAAGTAACAGCAA
>LS052961.1:0-11696 GCA_900241095.1 Acartia tonsa | reverse complement strand
AGTATCTTATCTCTTGTGTTTAAAATATTTACTTGCCACTCAGCTGATTTCAACATGTTTGTGTTTACGTCATATTTTAATAATGTTTAGGCTTTCTTTTCTTTATCAATATTTTACACTTTACGTTAAAATAATGAAGTGTAAAAAATAATAAAACAACTTTTTAGATGAAAGAGGAACAATAAACTGTTATACATTAAAAATTGGCATATTGAAGTTTAAATAATTTGGATCATGGATAGAAAACGAAGTAGAGGGTTTCGTCCTATTTTCACATTAGCTTTTCTCTTATTTCTAGCCCCAGGAGGGGGGCTCTAACCTTGCTGGACAATCATTAACATTTACCTAACCTAACCTAAAATAACCTATCAAAAGCTACTGAGAAATAACGACGAAACCCGCTGGGTACCTCGTTTTCTTTCCACTATCCAATAATTTGAGTAGAATGTCATCTATACCTAGCCATAAATGAACCTAAAACAGACATACAAAATGGTTTTGATGTAGAGACAGAGTAACTCTACTACAACTAGGTATATATAAAAAGCTGGAATAATATTTTTATAAAGCCATGCAATATTTATTAAAGAAACCTTGTTTGAAAGTTAAAAAAATACATACAAATCTTAGAATCTACCCTTGTCATGTTTCAGGCTATTTTTATAGGAATAGAAGTGGTGGAAAAATGTATTATTAGCTCCTTCCTCCAAAATCGTTAATGAAATTATCTTTTTGTAAGTTAAGATTATTAGCTGAATATGTCTTTATGATTTTTCTTACAAACCTAATAGCATCATATGTTCCTTTATCTGTAACAACCTATACAAAAGAATCATAATAAAAACAAGGATGACAACATACATAAAGCGAAGCTTAGAAAAGACAAATTAACAGTAACACTTATAAAGTGTCAGAACTGAATAAGCAGAATATAAATGTATGTATAAGTCTGAACAAAATTTTGAGTAAATTCGTTGCACAAATCTTAAATACCTATAGGATACTGTTTAAGGACATACTTTCATTTTTTGTGATTGATTACAGATATGCTACGCGAATAACATTGTACTTTGTTGTCCTAGGATTGTCAAAAAGTTAAAAATCAACACGTTTTTAATGAACTTACGGATATTCTAGTAACGATTGTTGAAATTCTAATATGCCTTTGCCTAAATTAAAGATAAAAGCTCTCCGTTACGGACGGACGTTCCCTAATTATAGAAAAGCTTCGCTTTTCAAAAGATTTGAGAAACAGCAGACAACGTTGAGGTATTCCTTAATATTTTATATTTGTAACTTCAACTAAGCACAATAAAAGGTTGGACCAATTAAAATAAAGAAGATAACAAAACCTTACCTTGAATTTAGATTTAAAGAAAGATGATTCTTTGTCGAGAATATTTCCAACTTTAAACTTTACTTGAGATTCTGCTTCCTCTTTTATCTAGAGAAATTAAATTTTTGTTCTTTTCTTGGTCCTAGGAAAAACGTAGGAGTGCCAAACATCGGAGTGGACAAACGCAGGAGTGGCACAAACGTCAGAGTGGACATTGCTTAAGTAAAACGCCGAAGTGTCTGTTATTTTAAAATATATGACAAAAAATCTTCCAATTTTTTGCTACAAAATTTTTCAAATATTTGATCAAATCTTCGAATTTTTGGTTCTATTTCATTTGTGGGTTTTTTTGTTACGATTAAAGCATTTGTTGTGAGCAGATCGCTATAAAGCCACTGTTTCCTGCAAAGTATAGCCAGGCAAAGCAGATTATAAGTTAACCCTAGTTATTTCCGGGCAGAATACTCCTTTAATCACAATGTCAAGTAATCATTATAATGGGATGTGATACTCTAAAGCCCTATCTGGGATAAACTTATATATGTTGAACAGTACCTTTCGTGGTTAATTTATTTTTAACTACTTCATGTTTTACAAGCAGCTACGCCCCTAGAGGCCTCTAGTAGCAAATAAAAAAAAAAATACGTAACCTTCCTATGTTGTGTTCAAGTCTCTACGTAAAAAAATCTCTTGGGAGGGTGGTGGTACCCTCTCCAAAAATAGTTATAAACCTTTCCGGGACCTATAAGAAGCTACCCTGTTAAGGAGAACCCGATCGGTTCAGAGGTTAGTGAGATCTTTCATAAAAACACAAATCTTGTTTATTTATTATAAGGATTTATATAATAGGATTCTAACCTTTTCAGCTAGATCAATGGCCTCCTGACAGTAGTCAATGCCTGTAATGTCTGTAAATCCTTCTTGTTCCATATCCATACACAGTACCCCATTTCCTAAAACAACCACATGATTTGTTGTTAAAAACCCAGGTTTTTAAATCAAAACCCAGACCCAACCCGCAAAAACAAACGGGTTTTATTGTTTTAACCCGGTCTTTTTTGTGGGTTAGTTAGAACTCCTTTTAATAAAGTAACAGGATGTCTGTTTGTTTGTACCGAAGGATCTCGCTAACCGCGGAATCGATCGGGTTCCCCTTAACAGAGTAGCTTCTCACAGTTTCCAGGAAGGTTTATAACTATTTTTGGGAGGGTACCATCACCATCTCAAGAGAAGTCGCTCCTTGAAAAAATCTAAATTTAAAAAAATGGGTTTTTTAAATCCTAGGTAACATTTTTGGTGTCATTATGAAAATAAGAAGAAAATATTCCACTAAATGCGAGTAACATTGTAGGAATCAATTTCAATTTAGTTCTACTACGAACTTAATATATAATAAAGCCCATAATAAAACTCACTGTGTTTGTTATAACTTCCAAAACCCACATAAAACCGGGTTTGGAATTTTGGGTTGGGTTATAGGTTCATAACCCTGCATTTGAGGATTAAATACAACAGCTTTTAGCTTTAGAAAAATGGTGATAAAAAGAAAAGCTCTGCATTAAAATATATTTACAATTTTAGAATATTACAATGAAACTAAAGCTAATTAGAAAACGCCCTGCAAAACAAATCTAGTTGAATGCAATTTTTGCAATCAACATTTTCATTTACTTTTTTATTTCCTCAAACAATAATGCAGCTATATATATGTATTTGTGAATGTCCAGCAAAATCTCGTAAATGGCCTAATATATCACTTAGAAAAGACTACCCAAAATTAAATTTTTAGGGAACCTGTAATGGTACCTAAATTTCAGGAATGGAGGGGACATTGAGCTGTTCATTACACTAGTCCCCAAAGTTTTATAATAACGTTTTCTACCTTCACAACCTACCTCCCCCTTTATCGGCCATTGTCTTATCCCTTTAGATCCCTGCTAAATTCGCTAATAACTAATCTGTAACATTCCTACTATGAATTTAATTTTCTTTAAAATTCAAAAGAAATCTGTGGCAATTACCTGTTCCGTTATCCAGAATAGGATCCGAGGGCTGGACATACTCAGGGTGCTCTGACAACCAATTCACCATTCGTTGTCCTAAAAAAGTTTTTAGTACTTAAATATATTTTATGTGCGAAAAATCTGCCAAAATCGCATAAAAATCTACAAAATTGAAATAAAATCATAAAAGGGTTATTAACTTAAGATTTTGTTTAATTTTTGTAGATTTTTAATGTGATTTTTGAGGATTTTTTCACAAAAATAATTTTGCCTCAACAGCGAATAGCGAGCCTAATTTTTTTTAAGAATCCACCTCAGGTTTCGAACATTTTATTTTTGGCACAAAATTGAATGGAACATAGAAAATTAGTTACACTAGGTACGTACTCTGAGTCCAAGACTTAAATCTAAAACCTAAAACACCCACAGGACCTATGAGAAGCTTACCTAAAATAATGAACCTAACCAGAACAGAAGTTATTGAGATCTTAATATTCAGTGAAAAAACTATGTTATATATAATATAATACCTAGTATATTTAAATATAGGTTTCTCAAATTCAATTGAAAAAAACACCCAGATAATCTGATTATCTAATCTTTATGTTATGTAACTGTATTCTATGGTGCTGCTTATATAACAATTTATTTTATCTGCAATTTGGTTTAACACGGAAAACAAAAATGGTATGTAATCAACTGTTAGCTATAAATCATAGATTAAAGACATTTATTCTGAAGGGAAAACTACCAAGCTAATATTGGTTGAATTTAACAAATAAAAATATATCTAGTAAATGTAATATTTTTTTTTTAATTAGATGGTTGAGGATTTTGTATACCTCTATTAAAAAGAAAATTCCTTGTTCAAAAGTTGGGCTGTTTTATAATATCGTTTTCTTATTCGTTAGCCTATTGAATTTTGGGACTTTTATTGAATTTTAATTGGTTGGTTCATTAGGTTAAGTGCCCAAACGTTTCAACAACAAATGGTAATCTACAGAAGGGGTAATTTTGTGTATCATCATTTAGGAATGAGATGTACATCAATTTTCTTATCCTATAAGACCCCTGAATAATATAAATTCATTTCGAAAAAGAGGCAAGGGAAATAACTGTGCTCGACTTAGCACTTTGAGGGAAACCACCAAAATAATAGATTATACCTGCATCCTCGCCAAACCAAACTTCTCCCACGTCTCCATGGTCAGTATAGTTGTTTAACTCCAGTTTGTAAGCATTCTCCCAATAATCCTAAAACAAAGGAAAATTATGTGTCATCAAGTAACGGAGAAATAATAAACTTAAGAAGGAGGTGTGCAAAGACATCTAAATATTGAGCTAGCATTTTGAAAATTCTAGCTCCATGTTATATTAGAAAATTTGGCTCATGGGTTAAATAAGTGTTAATTTTATCATGAAAATATACCTAGGTATATGTGTGAAAAGAATAGGTAATAATAGTAATATAGAAAAAAAATATTAATGGAGAAAGACTAAACTAAAAACTACATAACTTTTGTGTCACTTTTTCTCCCATCTCTTTTGAAGAGATTTTCTTCCCCCCTTCCCTTTTTCTTATCCCTTTATATGACGTCATTTATGAAGCGTCTTCCTCAAAAGTGACACGAAAGTTATGTAGTTTAGTCTTTCTCATATTAATGTTGATAGAGTAATTTTAAATTTAATTAGGACATTTATTATGCTACTTTAACGAGACTGTTGAATGACGATAGAGTGCGAAGAAACTTTATTATAACAATGTGAGACGTACGTACCAGTATATCTAGGGGCTCTGTTTTCAGAGGGACAGAAAGTAGCTAAAAAATTGCTTAAAACCAAGACTTAAATCTGAAATTGAAAAAGCCTAAAACCATCACAGGACCTATGTGAAGCTTACTTAAAATAGAAAAACCAATCAGATAGTTAGATCCTAAGCTTCAAAAAACAAGAAACCCTTACTACTTTAAATAATAGGATGTAAGACGTACTAGTATAGCATAGTAAATTATAAAGTAGCTATATAGCCAAAATAATATTAAAATTTTGACACCTTTGTTCCCAATTTCGAAGGATCCAATTCTGTTATTTTACTGTCTTCGTCTGTCATTTTATCTAAAAATAGGTATTATAATAAATAGATATAAATCTGTAAATTTTTGTATACTATAAAAATATCAACGGTCAAATAGGTAGGTAATAAATATTTTTTTTTACATTAGGTGTATGTATAGGTATAAAAATTAAAATTAAAAGAATCCAAAATTTTGTTTAAGACTTTAGATTCAAATTTAATAGGTACCTAACTATATTTTTTTTAATTGGAATGTTTAAGAAAATCTTCAAACATTAATGTTTCTTTGGATGTCCAGTGAATATTTATGTATATTAAGATATATAAGTTGGAAGGAATTTGAATGTTAGAGGGAGATTTGAAATCAGCATCAAATTTTAAGAATTTTTTATAAAATTCGTTTTTTGTATAATTCTTTATCTAAAAGCGGAAATTCAAATTAAGTTACATAATTTTGACATCTGTGATTGGTGGATTGAAAACTATCTGCGCTCTGATTGGAGAAGCTTGAGTGTCATACAACATTCAACCAATTAGAGCTCAGGTAACTTTCAATCCATCTATCCTATTGGTCAAAATTTATTAACTTAAATTGTATTTCCGCTTTTAGATAAAGACTTATACAAAAAACGAATTTTATAAAACATACTTAAAATTTGATGCAGATTTCAAATCTCCCCCAAACATTAAAATTCCTTCCAACTTATTGAGTATAAAAAAATACAAAAAATAAGCTCATTTTACAAGTCTTTCAAATTCACAAGGCACTTGTTCTGGTTTTTTTTGTGATTAGATATTTATAAAATTGAATTATTATAAAGAAATGCTATGGATTATTTGTAGGTTATTAGAATGAAATTGAACAAGATAAAGCTTATTCATTATTGGCGTCTAGTTCATTGGCTGTTTGAATACTAGTACAGCAAGGACAACACATGGAGTAGGCAGCGTCAGTTACTAGAGATCCGTCTATCCTGTATCTGTCTCGAGCCCTGTTCGATATGTTTGTTTACATGATGCTTTAATATCTACTAGCGGCTACGCCCCTAGAGGCCTCTAGTGGCACTTTAAAGGAAAAAAATTCCTATGTTGCGTTCAAGTAACTACGTAAACAAATTTCGATTTTTTTGTGATTTCTCTTAGGAGGGTGGTGGTACCCTCCCCCAAAATAGTTATAAACATTCCTAGGACCTATGAGAAGCTACTCTGTCAAGGAGCTGTGCATGGTAATAAGTTGTGCCCGTTTTGGGCCAAGGAATTCCCACTACTCTAACTAACGCATCTGACATAGCAGCAGTAAAAACCATTTTAACGTCTAGTTTATACGCCGAGATTCGAACCCCAGCTCACTTTCCCGACGACGAGCGGATTCGCTAAGTGTTAAGTCATGGTCGCGGATTAAAAAGCCTGTAATGTAAACATTCCTATTTCTGAGAAAACAGATGGGGAACCAGGGAGTGATGCAGGACAAGATACAGCACAGAAAACCATTCTCATCTAATTTTTCTGCGTTCGAATATACCTAGAAATATGAGATTATATTGTTTTGAGAAGATTTGTGGGTGCGTTTTCTCAAAGTGCCTGGTTGAGCAAAAATGACACCTCCCCGGGCCCCCTCTACTTTAAATAAAATTAAAAATAAAACTTGTGGGGTTGGGGGGGAAGTTTATTTTCCTTATATCTTACACATGCCTTTAACAAACCAACAAACGAAAACCTTCAAAAGTCCTTTTAAATATTTAAGGGACGGGGAAGATTTCAGTGCTCACTCAACAAAGCTCTTTTAGGGAATAAATAGGTTTTCTAAAAGAACTTTGTAAATAGTTTCGATAACAATCAGACGGTGCTTAGTTCAAAGCATCTGGGTACTCTTTATTCAATAAGATAAGAAGGGGATAGAAAAATAGCCTTAAAACCATATCAAAGTTTGAATATATATAAAAATAGCCTAAGACCAGCCTACAACCGGCCTATGTGAATCTAATGAAATAAAATTGACATACTTGATAACAAGGACAAAAGAATCCTAGAGCGCAAGTTTCAGTATTTTCACAAAATGCACATAACTCAACAGACCAATTTTTCACCATTTTACTTTGTGTCTAAAATAAAAGTACCTATCAATGAAATATTACGAATAAGATAAATCTGAATAAAATTAGAAAAAAAACTCAATAACGTTTATTTGGACATGTTAATATTGTCCTTTCTTCTTCAAAAACTTGGTATATATATATATATGTTATTTGTGTTAAAATTAGGTAATAACGTACGTATAATCATGGTATTAAATTATTATCTCCTTTTCCTTCGATCAGATTTATGCGATAAAGAATCCTAAACTGATTAGGCATCATGTTGTGAGTAAGGCTTCTCTATAATAAAGTCTTAAAGTGTCTGAATCAAGAATCTTTTGATAATAAGAGGTAATTCAAATTTGAGTCCTATTTTTTCATCGACTTGTTACTTTTCATTTGTTAATGTCCGTTTGTCTTTCTGACTTTGGAAAGCTTAACTTTAATGGATGTTGTCATCCTTGTTTAACATACATTTCAATACTATCAAATATTATCATTCAATAGCGTTAAAAAAACAGGTTTGCAAATTGCTAGTTCAAAGTACAAAATTGAAATTATTATGTAGAATGTAGCGTATAAACAAGCAGACAATAAATAAACTATGTGATCAGCTGATTACATGAGAAAGGAAAATAAATTACGCGGCATTATTTTCTACTTTTGGAATAAGACATTTAAAATTATACTTTTAATCAGATTAGCTTAAAAAATAACTTATGTTAATAAATTTACTACGATACATTTTTTTTGTATGACCATTAAGATCCAGGTAACTATGCCAATTGAATTTTTAAGTTATTGGGAACTTTAACAGCGCAACCGATAGTTTTTAAAAAGAATTTTGATTAAAAGATTGAGGTAAAAATTATAGGTCATGATAATACTCAAAGAAATACTGAAAATCTGCTATGTATTAATGGATTTATCATTATTTTGATTTTACATTATATTGTCATATACTCTAATAAAGTGAAAATTGTAGCTGGCTAAAGTAAAGATCCCTCCCCATCTACCCTCTTTACCCAATTCTGTCCTTTTCTACAGGATGAACGAACTGACCAATAAATAATGTCCATGTTAGCAACCTAAATTGATGACACTTGTCATAATATCCTTGTATATTACATACCCATTTATGTATTAAGAATACAAAGCAATATGAAGAGTAGTATATTCATTATCAAACTAGAGTAATAATCTCCAGGAATTTCAAAAGATTTTTGTTAAGATTAAGATCTCTCTAACCACTAAACCGATTATATTAGGGATAGTTTTAGTCTATTTTGTTTCAATATTTAAGTCTTGGGATTGATTATGTTAATCTATGCTCATTGCTTGCTCACCCTTCCATTTTCATATAGAGCTCATATATGCAGGGGGCGCAGCTGCTAGTTACAGATATTGTTTATATGTATGTATATGCAAGAAATTCTGACCTGACCTAATGGTTTATGTGAATGTTAGTGACGTGACTGATGGCACAAAAACACGCAAAAATGTTGCAAAGTTGAATTAAACTTTTTAATGCAACCTCAAGCCATTCAACCCAGGGATACAGAGACATGACAATGGGATATAAATCAATCTACTCTTCTGAATTTTACCTTTAAATTCCACTTATAGGAAGATTAAGATAAAGAAAACTTTTTCTGCCAACTAGACAATTTAGAATAGACAAATCTTAATAAAAGATAAATTAAAAACTTTATTTTGAAGATTGTGGCGAAGACTGTTTAACTGTCATTGTACCATCCCTCCCTACATTCAAGCTGTCCTGCCATCTCCCTTTCTCTCTAACCTTATCAGGAATAATTGTAAGTATACTTTAACAAATGTATGATTAAAACTTTTTGGGAATTGTCCATTTCGTGGCAACGACCCTTAAGGGGCGATGCGTCGTATTTTTTATAATGGCTTTTTATAGGTTATTTTAGGTTAACTTAGGTTATATTGGGTTGGTTGATTGCCCCACAGTGTTAGGCAATTGGCCCTGCAGGGTTAGAGCCCCCCGCAGGGGCTAGAAATAGGAGAAAAGCTGCTGTGAAAAAAACGAAGAATCGCCCCTCAAGGTGCGTTGCCACGAAAAGGACTATACTCAACTTTTTTTAATGGCATTAAAATTAAAGTAAGACTACCATCTTGATACTTGCAATTCTATCAAATATTGTTCTGTAATATCTTGTCTATGACTAGAGGATACGCCCCTTGAAGCCTCATAGAGAACTTGAGATGGTTGGAGGGTTGAATTCGACCACCCATTGTTTGTTTTAGTTTTAAAAAGAAAAAGTATATATTTTAAAAAGTTTTTTTTAAATGGGACGTGGTTACAATTTTTTTTCTAAGACGATTTCCAATAGGAGGGTTGTGGTACTCTCCCCTAAAATTGTTATAAACCTTCCCAGGACCTATGAAAGATACATTGTGAAGAAGAACCATTTGGTGTAGCGGTTAGTTACACAGATCCTTCGGTACAGACAGACAGACAGACAAACACAGATCCTGTTATTTTTTGTACAAGGATAAAAGGACGTGCAAAATTACCTTGATTTTAACCCGATAGGCATATTAGTTCTAAAATAACTTATATTCTCTGACCTTTATGGATACATTGTTTAACTTACATGTCCCTTCATCCGTGGTTTTAAGACGGTAGTAAGTGCATTTCTAAATTTACTGCTTTTACACAAATGATTCACATGGAATAAGGAAACACAGTGGCAAAATTATAGAAAATCCCCCAAAAATTCTTTATTTTGAAGTTGAAATTTAAAATACACAGAAACATCCATATTTGCTTTCAATCTACTAGCTATAAGAAATCTGCAATATTGCGTCATAACATTAAATTAACTAAAATAAGTACAAGAGCCATCAATTCTGACCATGGAGTGATAAGCTTTCAAATTCCAGTGAAACGAACAGACCTATCCATAAATGTATTCAGTGTTAGAGCAACTAAATTATGAAATGATCTTCCTGTTCATGTGAAAAAGGTCGTTGTTCAAGAAAAAACTTGATAGTCATATTCAGACTTTGGCCTAGTTATTCAGACCTCTTACTATGACCCTTCTTGAGTTCTTAAGAGTATACAAACAATAAACACTAATTTTTTTACATTATGATATGCATGAAAAGATGGCAAATCCCCTTCCTCCTTATTTTTTTTGATTAATTGAGAAAAAGGGGACGGGGACTGCGGGACCTATACCTGAGGTATCCAACCCAGATTCCAATATAACCTAATCTAACCTGACATCAAGTGCTCAACAAGGCACTTTGAGTGAAAACGGCAAAAAGAATGCATAATAACTCATTAACAATGCCATCTTTTAATAGAAAATATAAATATGAATCAGTATTTTTTAGCTTCTAATGTATAAGAATTTTTTATACTGTAACATAGAACTTGACGGATCTTAGGATTGTGAACAAAAAGGATAAATGGATAGTAAAACATTCATAAAAACAAAACAAAAAAATCTTTAAAATTCTCATAGAATTGTCAATCCAATCGAGATGCTTTTAAGGTGATCTAAGTTTCAAACCTGGTTAGGTAAATAAATAGAGGTATAACCAGACAACTACCTGGTTCCCATTGTAAAGGACCTTTTACGTCTGCTAGCAAATTGCTTTCTGCTCTTTTGTAGCGGCTTTGTTAATATTCCCGACGCTTTTCGTTGATTTTCAAAGACCCAATTGAAAGTCGGCACAGGGTCTTTGGTAAGGGGAAATACAGTTATTTAACCCCTTCCCCCTCTAGTGTTTAAATCTAATGTTTGGTGTACGGATATATTTTTATGGAGAGTTGGACAATGAAATTTAAATCTTCGTAATCTAATTTTAGGTATAGTCCCTTTCGTGGAATCGCCTCTTAAGGGGCATTCCGTCGTATTTTTACAGGAGCTTTTCTTCTATTTCTAGCACCTGCGGGGCCAATTGCCTAAACCTGTTGGGCAATCACCTAACCTAACCTAAAATAGCTTATCAAAAGCTACTTTGAAAATAAGACAAAACCACCCTTAAGAGGCGATGTCACGAAAGTGAATATACCCCAAATTTTTTCAGATTTCTTTAATTTAAGTTAAACCCATCCAGAACCCTATTGCTTCTCTCTTCATCTCTGAATTAAACAAGGAGGTGTATGTAGGAATTAAAGTTTATGCATCTCCTAAATAGACTTTATATTCAATAAGACGCACCGATTT
>LS052955.1:0-10256 GCA_900241095.1 Acartia tonsa | reverse complement strand
CCCCCGCGCCGCCCGCCCGCGCCCCCCCCGCGCCCCCCCGCCCCCCCCCCCCCCCCCCCCCCCCCCCCCCGCGGGAGCAAAATTAGCCCCCCGCCCCCCATCTATTAAGGTTGGGATTGGGGCCCGATCTGTAATGGTAAAGATTGTGTACATTAGATGTAAATCATCAAATAAAGTAGTCTAAAAAGGCGGCGGGGAAAAAAAGTTATTTAACAAGAACATGATTCTTCAGTCAAAAACATAAGAAACAAAAATTTAGAGAAAAAAAGTAAATGAAAGCTTTTGAAAAATCACAAAACCTGTCTTCTACGACGACCATTTTTTTGGTTGCCATTTTATATTTCTGCTAAAGACTGCACCTCTCGAATCTAAAGGCTCGGTATTTTAAGGGAAAAGAATTGGCAGAAAAATTAGAGCCATGCCAAGACTTAAATCGTAACAAAATATAAAATGAACATCCTAAGACCTAGCTGAAGCTTCAATAAAATGAAGAACTCAATCAGTTTGGTGGTTATCGATATATATTCAAGCTACATTCAAATAACCCTTATTTCTTTATATAAAAGGATGTGCTTTTGAAGCTTATAAAAAATTACCTAGACATAGCTTTTCTAGATCGTGATAATAAAAGCTCCACATCTCCCAAAAATACCAACTAAAAATATGAAAAATAAAAACGTGGGGATTTCCTTCAAAATGCTTGTTGAGCACTAACACCCCTCCTCCTCCCCTTCAGCTTTTATTTTTGAAATTTTTTAGCCGGTCGGGCTTTCATTGCCAATGAATTGTAAATTGAATTCATGTCTTTGATTTGCCGCTTTGATAATGTCAGATATACACAATTTTATTTTTATGTTACTGTACCACAGGTTGCTTCGCCCCTACCCCCTGGGTTTGAGTGGTCAGGAAAATAGCCGAAAACCACCTAATGGCATTTATTAGACTTCCATGACAGGTACGACCTATTCATGACAGTATTTTTCGAGATCTTTAGCTTCCAACGGATAAACATCATTATACTTTGTATTGTGTAATGAGAAAAGACATTATTATTGGTCTTAAATACGAATTTTCTTTATATCGAAGGCAATATAATTATTTTGTGTAGCCACATCCCACATAATAACTCTACCTTCTTGAAAATCTTTAACATGCCAGTCTTTCTTCCGCAACTGGATTAAACCGCCATAACACAGTATGGTTAGAGTAGAACCCAAACGGTTCAGCGGTTACCAAGATCTTAAGCTTCAGACAGACATTCAGCTATTTTATATCCTATTATACATATAAAGTAGTAATATTTTTTTATCTTTAGCGAAGGATCTCGCTAACTGCTCAACCGATATGTTTCTACTTTATAGGGTTGCTTCTCAAGTCCTGGAAAGATTTACAACTATTTTGGGGGAGGGTACCACCACCCTCCTAAATGAAATCGCTCCTATTTTTTTTTCTAAAATTACAAACAAATTCAACTCCCCATCCTTAAGTGCCCTCTAGGGCGTAGCCGCTAGTTATCTATAATACAAAGTAGCTTGATGTCTCTCCGTCCGTCCGTCTGAAGCTTAAGATCTCGGCAACCACTGAACCGATCGGATTTTACTCTTCAGGGAATATACCTACTGGTCCTGTGGTGATTTTAGGCTATTTTCTTGGGGGTGGGACACCACCAACCTCCCCCCCAAAAAAATCCAACCATTTTTTTTCGTAGGAGATATCCTTAGTCCTTTTTTTGTAGGAGATATCCTTGGTCCTTTTTTTAGTAGCAGATATCCTTATTTTAGATATTCTTATTTTTTTTTACGAATTTCACCTTAACTTTTTTTTATCATCTCTTGGGACAAAGCCCCTAGAGGCTAGAGGCGAAGCCGCTAGTGTATATATATATAGTAGGATAGAGATGGGGAAAAATCAATTTCTAAAATGTCGAGGGCAATATATAATTGTCTTTTGTAGCACATCCATCCATGGAAACACTGTACCTTAAGAAAATCTTTAAAATGCCAATCTTCCTCAGCTACTGGATTAAACCGCCACAGTACAGCATGATTTAATTCTGTCATTTTTAATTCATTTATCTGAAATTCTAACTACTTAACACATATTTCAATATTCTATTTCATACAAGGGTGACAGCATCCATAAAAGCAAAGCTTAACATTTCAAAAATTCATACAAACGAGCCTTTAAAACATAAGAGTAATAAAAACGCATTTAATTTTCAACATATTAAGAAGCTTCATTTTATCTCAGTTATACCTAAAAGCCCAAGGAATCCATATTCCAAAAATCAAGTAAATGGGATGGATGTAATATAAAAATATATGAATCTTCATAAAATCCCAAATAAAAAATCTTTAAAATGGACATACACTTTTGGCAATGATTATAGAGATAATACGCTTTCTAAATTGTACCTAACTGTTACAGGAATCATCATGTCAAGTTTAAGATTAATATTACAATTCAATTATTCCTAAATTAGCGATAATGACTATTCTTTTCGGACGTACCGACTTTAAATATGGAAAAGCTTCGGAAAAAGTCTCTTTCGTGGCAACGCCCCTTCAGGGGCGAGTCGTCGTATTTTTAAAATGGCTTTTTATAGGTTTTTTTAGGTTAGGTTACATTGGGTTAGGTAATTATCCCACGGGGTTAGGCGATTAGGCTAGAAATAGGAGAAAAACTACTGTGAAAAATAAGAAGAATCGCCCCTTAAGGTGCGTTGCCACGGAAGGGACTATACCCAAAACTTCACTTAGAGGTCTTAAAGGTTTTGAGGTGGTGGTGGGTTGAATTTTTAGGTTGGGGAAATTTTTTTTGGAGGGTGGTGGTACCCTCCCCAAAAATATCTATTAACCTTCTCAGGAACTCTGAGAAGGTACACTGTAAAGAGGAGACCCGTATTGGTTCACCGTTTATCGAGATCCTTTGGTACAGACAGACGGAGATCCCTTTACTTTATTATAAGGATTAAAAGGGGACTATCCATGAACAAGATGTGAACAGTTAGCATTTTAATTATAATCAGTTTAGTCTTATGTTGCCTGGTAGCTTAAAATCAAAGAAAGGTCCACTTTATGGCAAGGATTTTCTAAGTATTATTAATTTTAATAAACTGCTTAAAACATGTCTTTTTAACCCTTTTCATATATTTATTGTTCAAAATTCGACAGACATTCAAAATTGAAAATTAAAGTGTAGTCCAAATAAACACACAAAAACAATTAGAAATAAATATTTAGTTACATGTATTTATTAAACATATGGAATTATAGGTTAATTTAATCAAAAACAATAATTACAAAATAAATCTTCGACGCATATGGGTTCAAATTATATATTAGAAATTAAACACGAAACCTTAATAACCTGGAAAACTAGAAAAAATGGAACATCATTTGAATACTAGGAAAACTTTTTTAAAACGTGAAGTTACAAAAATCAAAAATTTTTACCCATTGTTTATTTTAAACGAAATAAAAGTTATATAGTATTGTATTATAGACAGCTTTCCGAGGATATTATAACGAAAAATATAAAGACTAATACCAGTTTTGTTAGACCCAAAGGGCCCAGGCTAGAAAAACTGATATAAAATACTTTTAAAATCGTGGAAAATTTCAGCTATACGTTATTTTTCAGCATTTCTGAGAACTCCTTCAAATCCAACGGATATAAATGAGTTTGGAAGCCACTCTGGAAAACAGATTACGACACAGGAACATAGTGTTTATCTCTCTTATGCAAGGTGGACACATGATTGTACATACTATTCCTGTTGGGAAATGTTTTGTCACAGTAAGTACAAGTATATACAAAATAATTAGGGAAATGGACACTCTCGATGTGCTTGATCAGGTTGGGCTTGTGTCTGCTGGTCTTCTGGCATATGGTACATTCAAACATATTGATCTGTTAGATATTAATCCAGTAACAAAGATGCTAACATCCATAAGTAGCACAAAATATCATGGAGTGGGCAAATAGACTAAGTCAGTTATAGGGCAGATGTTCAGTGGTCATAACAAAGAAAAGAAAGAATATGCAAAAAGAAAATCATTAAATCCTTAAAATATAAGTCTCATGCCTTTTGAAACGACCAACCCAACAGACAAACAAAACAATGGATAGACTAAATGCACATGCATCATAGGAATCTTAACTACAAATTTCAGCTGTCAGTCTTCATTAACAGCCGAGAAAATCACATTTTTGTCTTGGTGTTATAAACTTGCAGACTAACTTAAGGACAGACAAAGTGAATTAGAGTACCTTTTATAATCGAAAATTACAAAAAAAAGTTTTAAAAAGCATTGTAGCAAGTTTAAAAAAAAAAATTTTAAGGATTAATTCCTGTGTATTATAGGCAGCATACTTTTTCATTACTTCGTTGGGAGATCCTTAATAAAAGCAAATATTGAACATTGAGATGATTTCATAATAGTGTAGGGGTGTATATTCTGCAGTTGATCCCCTGCTAAAGGTGGAAGGGATAATAAAATATATGTATGAGGGGTAAAAAAGAATACTGAACACATTTTTTTCCATTTCCCACCCCTCCTTGGGAAAAGAACTAAAAAAATATGATAGAGAGGTAGAATAAAGATCGTACTAATATTATTTTTTATTTTTCTCTCACTTTAGGGTTAAAACTAGAGGGGGGGGGGGTGGGGGAATGAATATGAAAAAATTTGCAGCCAGGGAAAAAATAAATCTTGTGCAGAATATACATCACTGTTTTTTTACTATAGTTAAATATATACATTGAGTTTAATAGAGGCATAATATTTCTTATTCTTACAAACTGTAGAAATATGTGTGTACATGTGAAAAGTCTTGCTGGGTATCTGTGGCTAGGGCATCTGTATCCTCACCCGCACATTGATATATTAGTTTACATTATAAAACTGGAGCTTAACATTTCTTATTCTTATGAAATGTAGAAATGTGTGTGTACATGTTATTCCTATTTGGAAAAGTCTTATCACAATAGTTACAGTTGTACACAAAATAGTTTGGAAAGTGTACACTCTCGATATGCTTGATAAGGTTGGCTTTCTGTAGGGCGGTTTTCTGGCATATGGTACATTCATACTGACGGGTTTCCTGGTTGTAGGCTGCATACTTTTTCATTACTTCATTCGGGTTACCTAAAAAAATAAATAGAAACTGAATAAATCCATAATAGCTTGCAATAGCATAATGATTGATATTACTAAAATATATTATGGACATTTCAAAATTAGGAGCTTTCCCTTAAAAATGCCTTGTGAACACATTACAGTGTCTAAACCTGCTTTGGGCTAACCCTACAGGGCTACCCCTGTACCAATGAAATATTACCTAACCTGGCCGAAAGTAAAGCAAAAACTACCCACCCATATTTTTATTTGATTTTAAAATAAGTAATGTGGTTCTGTGCTCACCTAGGAACTTTGAGGGAAAGCACCTAAAATTCTATGAAAAATATATTAATCTGATAACAATTACAGCATATATAATATTGTACTACAAGAAGGTAAAAATCAATGGTGTAAATTATAGGCTGTTTTTGGATACTCATGCAAATCATATCATAATAAACTATAAATTGATAAATACATCTCCAATGAATGTTAAACAAAATTAACTCTTCTGTAGTCTAAAACTTTAAATAAAAATTAATTTAAGTACCCAACGTTTTTGAGCCATAAGATGACGTGCTTACAAAAACTTTGGGTACCAGTTTAATTTATAGTCCCATGGCTCCTCCCTCCAGCTGAGAGTGAAAATAAGATTTTCACTTGTTTGTCTCCATCCAAATCACTATGAAACGAGTAAATAAATCCATTTTATCAATTTAGGCATAGTCTTTTTTGTTTTTATGTTGTGTAGAAATATGATTGTATAATCTGTTTCTGTTATTAAACTTTTTGGTACTAGTATTATAAAAAATTTGGGTACCAGTGTCTCCAACCTCCAGCTGAGAGTCGTCGCTTGTTTGTCTACATCCAAATCACTATGAAACGAGTAAATAAATTTATATTATCACCTTCAAGCATAGTCTTTTCTACTTTTGTGTTGTGTAGAAATATGATTGTATAATCTGTTTCTGTTTTTAAACTGCCTGGTGCAGTACTTGCACGTGTAGACAAAACTAATCAGTTTATCAAATTGGAAATACAAAGGGAGGCCTTTCATCCAGGGATCTATCGACTTAATGAACCAACTAATGAAAATTCAATGAAATTGCTCTAAGTTGTTGAGTCCACGAACAAGAAAACGTTATTATGGTAGGTCTTTCATCCAGGGATCTAAAGGGATAAGATAATGGTCGATAAATTGATGTATATCCCCAATAATGACTCACAAAAATTACCTGGAGAACTTTTATCTAAATTTTGATTGGTTGCTCGAGTAACCTGAGAGTTTCAACCTCTAATTTTATTCTACAGAAGGGGTAATTTTGTGTATCATCATTGAGGATGTACATCAATTTATCGGCCATTGTCTTATTAGAGTCCTGACTTCCCATTGTATTTCCAACATGGGTCCCTATCAGGAAAGTGAATGCTTTCAATGTGCTTGTGGAGCGTGGATTTGTACGTGCTTGACTGTTGACAGATGGTACATTCATATTGGCTGCTTCTCTTGTTGAATGCGGTGTACTGCTTCATCAGGTCGTCAGCCCCGACTAAAAAATACAATTTGATATTAGTCCAAAAAAATAAGTCTTTTTATCTATGTTTAAGACATGTAGATAACTTTTTCAAAGTCTGTTTTGTTATTCCATATTTAGTTATTTCACAGCAAATGGGATATCAAAAGAAAGGAGAGGAAGGGGGGGCGGTGTTGGCATTTAAAAACCACTTAGTTTAAACCCAAAAAAACAAGCTTAAAAAAAAACAAAAAACAAAGGTGGGGATGGTTTTAAAAAAATATTTATACAAAGGCCTATATTTCCAGTTATATCTTTTTATAATGTAAATAAGTGTCAAAAACCTAAATACCTGATATAAAATTCTTTTAATAGTTTAAATCTTGTACTTTGGTGATTATATCTAATAGCATACAACAGTAGACACAGTGAAATAGAGACATACAGATATATAAAATATACAGATAATTAACTTACAAAAATTGTAGTTACAATGATTTAGCATTGCAGTTGCTTTCATCAGCAGCAATGTGTAACCGTTAAAAAACGGCGGTCAAACCGCTACTACCGCCGATTATTTTTGCTTCTTTTCATCAAATTAGGCAATTTAAATCATTTTATACAAATTTTGACAGGAAATTGTCATTTCTGGCAGGATTTCATGAGTATGAAACACAAAAATATTTAAACAATTCGTTTAAGAACAGCATAAACAAAATTCTGATTGTATTTACGTAAGTGGTTTTAACAAACACATAAAACCAAAAGCTTTGATAAAAAAAACAACGTTTCACATTTTATAAATAATTCACTTAATTTTACCAGTTTAATTCACAATATTTTATGTCTTTAAACTTTAGCAGAGTTTATCTAGAAATGTGCATAAGAGACACATGTTTGTACATATTAGTCTTGTTGTTAAACTCTTTTTGGCAATATTTGCATGAGTAGACAAACGCGTTGGGGAAATGTATCTCTACGTGGCGGAGGATGTTGGACTTCTGCATGTTGGCAGGGGTGTATATTCTACATAGGATCCCCTGCTAAAAGGGGGGGGGGGCACCAGGGATAAGACAATGGTAAATAAATTGATGTTAACATTCCCAATGATGTTACACAAAATTACCCCTTCAGTAGATTACAATTATTGGTTGAAACGTTTGAACGCTCAACTTAAAACCCAACCAATCAAAATTCACTCAAGTCCCCTAAGTTATTAAATCAACAAATACAAATACGTTATAATAGAACTTTGGAGACTAGGGTAATAAACAGCCCATTGTCCCCTCTCTCTCTGATAGAGTACTTAAAATATTTTTCCATGGGGGTACTTAGCGGCGAAAAAAACTAGGGAGGAATGAAATATTTTGCATCCGTTGGGGGAAAATGAATGTAGAATATACACCCCTGCATGTTGGTCTTGTTGCAGATGGTGCAGAGGTAGCAGCGCTCACTAGAGTTGTAGTCCACGTACTGCTGAAGCATTTGTACAGGATCCCCTGAAATTAGTTGGATTTGATAATAACAATTAGAAAAATCATTGAGAGAAACTCTATTCAATATCAATTGTTAATAGCAGAAAAGTTTAGAAAAAGATGGATTTTCTTCATTTACCTACCTAAAGAAAGTACAAAATTGCAAGCTTTTTTTTTACAGAAAGATCAATTTCTACAGGTCATATTAGAATCTAGTTGAATATATCATGTATTTCCAATTAAATCATTTTTTGGTGGGTGGGATGATAGGGTTATAACTTATAACTAAAACATATTTTTTCACATTTTAATAATATTATATTACTAATTAAATAGATCTAAATGTAAAATATGTATATTTTAATTGCAAGCTTTTTATTTTTATTTGAAAACGATAATGATACAAATATAATATTTATAGAAAAGATAATCATTTACAGGCATATTTATACTATGGACATGATAAAAAGTATTTGTGTTCACTCATATATCAAATAGTTCAATGGAAAAGTTTAAATTATTATATATATTGTATAGCTAATTACGTAGAGATTTGAAAGGAACAAAACAAAGAATAGGTATTATCTCTACCAAGTTGTTTCTCAAAAATATAACAACAAAATCACTTTGTCAAAATTTAAAAATCAAAAGCTATCCCTTATGGAATAGAACGACAGTCAAATAAAGATTTTAGGTAGTTCAAATAATAAAAATGAATTAATATTTAAATCTTAAATATCCTATGCAACGTAGAGTCTTTCCTTCCCGGGTGGGCAGCATTCGCATGTTTGTACATATTATTCTTACTATTAAATGTTTTTAGGCAATATTTACACGTATAAACAAAAGCATTTGGAAAATGAATATTTTCAATATGGCGCATGATGTTGGCTTTCTGCGGGTTGGACTTGTGACAGAGGGTGCACAGATAGCAGCCCTCGCTGCTGTTGAAGTGGACATATTGCTTTAAAACACTGCCGGGGTCCTCTGAAAATAGAATAGTTATTTATCGCATCGTATTATAAACAGCTTTCCGCGGATTTTAAAATGAAAAATTATAACATTAAACCAGTTTTGTTATCCACGGGCAATTAAACTGGTATCAATATGATATTTATTTTAATATTTATGCAAAATTGTCAGTAATAAGATACTATACATGATTTTTCAGTATGGCTGAGAACCGGTTCTAATCCAGCGGATATTAATCGGTTTAGAAGCCATTCTGGAAAGTTAATTAGTTTGCAAGTATTTGTAGAAGAACTTTCCATGAAGGAGAAGTTATTAGTTACTGTTGGGCAACATAGAACTATGAGTAATTCAGATATCAAGGGGACTATACACGAATGAAAGCAAGAATTCTAGCTCCTTGCATTTGAGGTGTTAAGATTTTTGAGATACATGTATATTTCAATTCAATTATGTAGATTTGACAAAAACCTAGTATATAGAATAGGTACATTTCTTGCTCTCGTTTGTGCATAGTTCCTTTTTAAAAGCGAAGCTTTTCTATAATTAGGGCCGGTCAGTCCGTCCGTCAGTCCGTAACGGATAGCTTTTTTTTGTTAATTTATGCATGTTAGAATTGTCCTATCAATTTCAAACTTTGCATGATGATTCTTGTACTAGTTAGGTACGATTAAGCAGGCGTAGCAACTCTATAATCGTTACCAGAATGTTATGGATGTTGTCATCCTTGTTTTTTTAATAAATAAATATATATTCAATAGTGCCTATCTTGGTATAGGTATAATTAAAACTTTTAATTATCTTTTGCAAATTATCTTTTACAACATTAAACCACATATAGGTAACATATTTAGTATTGGTAACAGTCATTATTCAATAAAATGTTACATTGTAAAGAGAACTTCTGAAGAAATATAGGGGAAAAATAATGATAAATATCTATATGACATAAAAAAAAAAGAATACAGTATGTACATAAGTAAAGGTTGTACAAAAAAAACTTAATGTAAACCTACCAAAAATTACATAATATTCATCTTATTATCACGTCTGCCAGTATGCATACTAGAAACATGCATATACATCTTGTTCTTATTAGAAAACTGCTTCAAACAATATTTGCACGTATACACAAAGGCATTTGGGAAGTGGATGTTTTCAATATGACGCATGAT
>LS052932.1:6253-16466 GCA_900241095.1 Acartia tonsa | reverse complement strand
GTGCAGTGTAATATCTTATGTAAACAACTTCTATGATTTGCAAGTTCTAATTAACTTTTAAATGTTTCATCAATTTTCTTTTTACACCATTGTATTCAGAAATTAGTCCATTTTGTCCTAATGATATTAATTTAAAAATTCTAATTTTGTGTTTGAAAATATTAAATTAAACCCAAGAATTTGTGACAGATTATGAAATGCTTCAACTGTTTTATGATGGATTAAAACCAAAAACTTTTCTGGGTCACTTTTTGTTTTCAACTTTTTTTATTATTTTTGTATACATTTCGGGTATAGTACCTTTCGTTTTTTCACAGTAGATTTTCTCTTATTTCTGGCCCCTGCGGGACCAATTGCCTAACCCTGCGGGGCAATCACCTAACATATTATAACCTAACCTGAAAAACGTATCAACAGCTAATGTGAAAATACGAAGAAATGCCCCTTAAGAGGCGTTGTAACGAAAGGGACTATACCCTGAATTTCTTATATTAGGAATAGAAAAAATATTGTATGGATTGATTAAAATAACAGAAAAGGTAAAGTAGTAAACTAATTGGTTGTTTTATCATAAATGGTTATTTTTATGGTCATTTTATCATCGTTCTTTAAATGCTGGGGGAAACTTTTAAATATAGTAAACCACACACAACTTTTAAAATTTGTGGTTCTTTTTGGACTACCGATAAACCCCACTCCCGCATTTTATTCCCTAAAAATATATTTTTGCTTCTATTGGGTAAGGAGGGCTCTAAAAAGACGGGGTACTATACCTATCTACGTGGTACTTTTCCCGTGGGAATCTTTTTTTCTTTTCTAGCCTAAAAAGAACATTAATAATACGTTTTTCAAATCTTTAAATTTACGTCCCTACTTTAATAGTTTAAATATTATTATGAATTTGATTTAGTTCCTAAACTATCTTTGATATTTAAATTTGAAATCAATTTTTAGTTAGTTAAAAGTTAGTTCTAAATTTCTACCTATGAATATAATATTATCAGTGTTCATATAATGGTTATCTTTAAGTATAGTAGCTTTTCTGTTGTTTAAATAGGTAAAATTTGGACTGTAACTTTTTGTTAAATGACGGATTTCAAAAAAAACATAACAGTTATTGCTTAACTTTCTATGGATGTTAGAGGATGAAACATTGGTCGAAATTTTTTTGTACGCCTGTAGCTATGATAAACAAAATATCCCCTTCTTTAGATTAAACCCATTGAGGAAAAAATTATAAATTGTACCAACCAATTAAGATCTAATAAAAAGTACCAAAGTTTTTAATCCAACAAATAATTAAACGTTAAAAAATATTTGTACCTGTATAATATACATTCTAATGTCCCCTACCTCTCTACATATATGTATCTTTTTTATTGACAATTCCAGCAAAAGTAACCCTACAATTACAAAATTTAGGCACTTTTTTAGTTGTATTCACAGAGAGCCAATGAAATATATGGATAGAAACTTAACTGAGAACTTTTGAGCGTGTAAATTACCAGGAATTTGGCAAGTTCATTATCCGATTTTAAAATGAGTTGGAAATAGATATTTATCGCATCGTATATTAGACAGTTTTTCGTGGATATTAAAATGAAAAATCATAAGATTAAAACCAGTTTTGTTAGCTCTGAGGTTCCGAATAATATTGTAATATTCATTGACAATTGGCTACAATACATTACGATGCATGATTTTTTAGTATGGTCCAGAACTTGTTCCAATCCCATCGAACTCGAAACAATACCGAAAAATGAATTCCACCCCTCCCCCTCTCATTCTTAACTGATTTTTGCTATTGGTAGCATGTAAAAATAAACTTACGGGTTAAGATAATGGACGATGGATTGATTTGAATTTCCTATTAGGATAAAAAAATTCCTTATTGTAGCCACTGCCAGGACACTGCATGTTGGAACCAGCTAATTTATAAAACTTTGGGTACCAATTACAGTCCAATGTCCCCTCCCTTCCTGAGAACTTGTATAAGTTGTAACCTAGTTAAAATTCATTCAATCAAAACTAGAAAGAGAGGCGACAAGTCACCCTACAATCAAGTCAAATATCCTTTTGTTTAAAAACAGCCAGAAACCAAGCTAACAACAAAATTTCAGAAAGGTAGAACCAATGCATTGGTAGAAATTTTATTTGTCAATAGAAACTTTTGCCAATAAATAAGTAATTTTTATTCGTATGTGAAACGTTTGGTTTGCTGAAAGTTCTTATTCTAGATCAGCTACGCTAATAAAACTTGTATGGATAGCCAGGTAGGGAGGGGACATTAGACTGTAAATTATACTGGTACCCTTTGTTGTCTTCAAACTTTGTTACTTTTTTTGGGTTGTTCACACTAGCAGTGATCAATCTTTTCACCAATAAAGTTGATCTATATAAGGGGTAATTTTTGGGGGTGTATATCAATTAATTCCCTTGGTAAATTCCTGTGTGATAGATAAATAATATTGGGTACCTAACACTCACTCACTCACTAACTTTTAAAAAATATGCAAAATTTTGCTCAGGCAATCATTGCAGAGTTAGCTACAACGTTGTTTGGTATGGACACTTAGTTTGTAAGATGCAGTGTCACAAAGTTTTAGCGGATTTGTCAGCTTTTACTATGGAATATATGTATTTAGAAACTACATAGATTAATACATAAGTATTATTCTATGGAAGGAAATTCTACCTCACTTGTTTTTAATCCTCTTTTTCTATGATTTGAATAAAATAAATTCAAAGATAAGCCCCAAGGACAAATATTAAATACCTGTGTTTAAAAAAAACTACATTATTTTATGAATTACTTTAAAAGATTGTTTGAATCAGCTATTATACACTAAACACCTGTCTTCAAGAATATCACATTATTCTATAATTAAGATAAAATAGCAACACAAAAATATAAAATACCTACTCTTTAATCTACTAAAATATTCTATTATTTAAATAAAAATAAACTACAAATAAAATACCTGTCTTCGCAACTACTCCAATAATCTATGATTTAAATAAATTGTTACAAGGCTAAGCCACAAAGACGCAAACACACAATCCTATTTGTAATGTGGTTTCACACAAGGATTAGGAGGGATAGTTATTCTGAATAACAAAAAGTAGATTAATTACTCCTCTTCCAATTATAGCTTGCAATATTGAATAGTTAGCCGTTTATGAGCTCTTTCGGGACAAACTACATACGTTAATACATCTTACTACTGTATGGAATACTTGTTGCATCACGCCTAGCCTCTAAGAGAGGGTGGGTCAAGAAAATAGTCTAAAACCACCTTATAAAGTTTACAATTTTGGGACAGTATAATCATTAGAGTAAAACACTAGAGGGAGAAAGGGTTAAATAACTGTATCCCCCCCTATCGCAACCGTCTTGTGCAACCTTTCTATTGGGTCATTGAAAATCAACCAACGGTATCGCTTATATTACACAGCCAAGTAGCAGAAAATAATTTAGAAGCAGACGAAAGAGGTCTTTGAAAAATGAAGGGAGGTAGTTGTCTGTATATACATCTATACTATAGATCTGTTGTATAATCAGTATCAGACCAACCCCTACTACTTTATGTTAAA
Organism: Acartia tonsa; assembly: GCA_900241095.1. NCBI lineage: Eukaryota > Metazoa > Arthropoda > Copepoda > Calanoida > Acartiidae > Acartia > Acartia tonsa. The sequence goes on along the minus strand of LS052932.1, from coordinate 12,872 downwards.
GATATTAAAGATCTAAAAATCAAGATGTATATCTATGCCCTTTTAGCAAAAGTAGGCTTATCTTCAGTTCAAGGGGTTAAAATCCAATGCCATTAAAGTTATGTAACAAATTTATATGTTGAAAATAATGTTTTATAAAATTTTGTGACAATTATAGTTTTCAGGTCTTCGCAATTTAATAAAAAAAAAGTCTTTTGACACCCTAGGACCTGTAGGAAACTTTTCAAAAAAGGTATACAGAAAAACCTGAATGAATTGTAATATTAAAAAAAAATATAAAAGTACTATATGATTCTGGCAATAATATATATGTATTAGAGATAACAATTTGACTGTTCAAAAGTAAATTTTAGCTTGTTAGTTTCTTTTATCTCTTCAATCCTATAATGTTTTATTTTATTACAAAAATATAAGAAATCTTACTTAAATATCAAAACCATAGTTGGTTGGTTTGTTGTTAATTTGTCTGTAATGATGTTCTATATATTACTTTGTAGTGTTCCTTCATTTATGCAATACAAACTTTTCTTTTTTTATGTTTTACCTATTCAATTCAGGGAATGGCCAATAAATTGATTTACATCCCCAATGATGGTACACAAAATTAACCCTTTTGTAGATTACAATTAGTATTGAAACGTTTGAACCAACCAAACCAAATTTAATAAAAATCCCCAGAGTTGGCAAGCCAACGAATAAGGAAAGTTATCATAAAACTTTAGGGACTAGTGTAATATATAGCCAAAATTCCCCTCCCTCCTTGTTTTTAATTACATTTTTAACAACTTTTGGAAGTATTCTACATATTATTCAAAGCTAAATGCCAATATGATAAAAATTTCGATTAAAATTTTGAAGCAATTGTTAAAACATATCATTAATCTTAGCAATAAGCAATGCTCTTAATGATCATCCCACAATTTTTACAACATATTTCTACTGGGTAGTCTTATATTTAATATTTGACTTAATCGTATAAACGTCCCTACATGCATCTAAAGATAATTGCCAATTCTCGTCAGATCATAACAGAGAGGTAGTATTATGGATATTGGACAAAATATTTTTTTTCTGAAAGCAAGATTATTTAACTTTTAAATTACTTTTATTAGATTTTATCTAAATGATTTATAGATGTATTAAACTTTCTTCAAAAGCTCATAGTATATTGTCATCCTTGTTTTCAGGCATTTTATTTGGGCTGTATTATACTATCTTTTAATGGATTTCAGTCTTGCTTAACTTGTTGAATATATGTGCATTTTCAAATACCTTTATTATAAAAAGATGTAATTATTACTTTTTCCCTGGTAATTTAGTATATATACATATATTGGAATAGCAAATAATATTATATTTATAATATTAAGTACATGTGTGTTATAAACCATATTATTACATATTGAATAAGGTACGAGAAAAACAATATGTTAAATTTTTAAAAATTAACTGGTAGAATAAAAGAACAAAAAGACAAAAATAATACAGAATATTTAATTTTTGAAGAAAAGCAGCCTTATAGGAAAAGAGTAAAAAATCATAAAATTACTGCTTTAAAAAGAATCATACCTAATGAAAAGAAAAAATATCAAATTTTTCTGCCATTCAAAATTAAATGTTCTCTGATAATAGTAAGTACATTATAAGATCTAAACATTTTAACATGTTTTGTTTCAATACATTTACACAATCCATAGCACTTTCATTTTTGCTTTTTAATACTCATATTAGCTTAGGTTAATTGAGAATAAGCTACCTATCTTTTTAATTATAATTTGGTATTAACCTCACAACTACCACCATACTACATCCCATTACCCAATCTATCTTCATAAAAAAAAGACTAAGAAGTAAGTAATATAATATACATACAAAAAAAGGAAATGATATACCTTAGTAACATATGCAGAGAAAAAATAAATATACCTTTTACTTTCATTTTTAGTAATATACAAACATATAATTCTTTAAAACTTATCTACTTTTGGGTTCGTGTGTCAATTTAGGTTTCAGAAACGGATTTGCTGATGCTATTGGTCAGGTTTTAGTCTATGGTAAGAAACATTTCAAATATAGATGAACCTTACACTAATAGAAAGAAAAGAAAAAAGAAATATTACTTTTTCTGTAAAATTTTTAAAAGAAAAAACGGGATCTTTTTACATTATATATGTATGTATGAAGGTTTATACACTGCTAAAAATATTTATGCATAGAAATCTTTATCATATACTTTGGATTAAAGTTTACATTCTTTTGAGTTCAATATATCCTTCGAATACGTCTTGATATTCAAATTAAAAAAGAACTGTGTAGCATTTCTATAAATAATATAAGCTTGAAAAAGACAACTGTAATAAAACTTTTGGAAATGGAAAAGTTATTTTTAGAGTGTATATGTCTGTTGACAAGTTTTGAAAACTTTTACTCAGTATTTTTCTTACAAATTCAATTTATTTCTTTCACTAAAGATATTTTAGACGGGGAGGAAGGAAAAAGAAAGTTTTATTTAAACCAATCAATTGTATAAAAAGTAAAATTTCAAATGCTTATTTGTTGGTTAAAGATTTTAGAGGCCAAAAACTAAAATGTTTAAAAAGATATGCAAGTAATGCCGGAGAAAAGCACTATACTGAGCTGGATCTTTAAATCATTTCAGTGGTGCGCCAAATCGGGGTGAGCCAACTTTCCACCAATGAGAGCACAGCATTTACGAAATGCCGCGCTGTGATTAGCTGAAATTCGGCGCACCCCGATTTTGCGCACCATTGAAATGATTTAAAGATCCAGCTCTTAATAACTATTGATTCGATTAGGTTTCCCTCCTCATTATAGGTAGGTTAAATTTCTACCTTTCCATACCCCTATGAATAAAAATCTCTTATCTTTTAGTGTCTAGTGTCACAGCCACTATAATATCTCTAAAGACCTACCTCTTGCGGCGGTTGGCGGCCACGGCCGCCCATATCCATGTCCTGGCGGCTTCTGGTATCCTCTGGAGACATAGGGGGAGCGCCCCTGGTGTCCCTCTCTCTTTCCCTCTCAGCCCAACTACGTTCACGCTCTTTTTGCCTATGCAAAAGCACATATAGTAAGGTAAGATCTTACAAAAGATCGTCCAAATAAAGCTTAAGATTGGTATAAGGAAAGTTTTAATCTATTTTTAGAGATACAGATTCCAAACTCACAATATTTTCTTAACTTAAATTAATAACTGACAAACTACTTACAGCGTAGCTACTCTATATTAATGAGAAACAAGCATGACAACATCTATATAATATGTAGCGAAACACAAAAAAATCCATGCAATTTCCTAACGGAGAGACTTAGTTATAGAATAGTTGTTCGTATGTTATAACACATACAAAAAGAAAATGTGCTAAAAATTACTGAAATTTCAGTTGTCTATCTTCAATAGCGGTCGAGAAAATCACATTATCTCCTATATTGTTAAGGATTGACTGACAGACGGACAAAGTGAATTATAGATTAACTTTGCTACTAAGAACTTACTTTTTCTCCATCTCCATTTTGATTCTCTGTTCCTCTCTCCATAGTCTTTCTTTTTCCCTTTCTTTCTGGGCTGCTAGGTCATCGTCTAAACCTTTAGTAAATATTTTGATTCTGGCATTCATTAGCATGAAAACTGGTTGTAAGGTTAAATCATTGTTGAATTGTACAAAGTTAAATTGCTTTTTCGGATATTTTGCTATTATATTTAAGTTTCGGATGGTTTTAAGCTATTTTTCTACCCAACTCTAACCCCTTTAAAAACAGAGCCCCAAAGTCCGTGTAGACATAAAGTGATAGATGTTTTGTTAGTCAGTTAAGACCTCATTAACATCTAAAAACAAAATAGTTTCATTTTTGGGAAGCTAATCATAGGTCCCGGGGTTGTTTAGGCTATACATATATCTACCCTGCCACAACTAGATGCTAGGGACGCAACCGACAGTCTTAACAGCCCAACATACTTTCAGAGAATAATAAAAGGAAAAGAATATTTACCTTTGTTCATTTTTTCAATATAATCCTTCATATACTGAATTCTGTGCTTTACCTCTTTCTAAATAAACATTAGTTTCCTAAATGTTGTTTTAAACAAAGAGATTTTAACCCTCTTTCTTCAATAGCAAACATTTTATCCAATATTGGCGAGAGAGGGAAGAAAGGGGGAATTACTAAAGTTCTTAATTCTAGGTGAAACATGCAAAGACAAAAACAAATATGCTTTAAGCATTTGGGCGGTTTCTTAACCTCAAAATGATTTATTTCTATAAAGAATTTTTCTAAAGTCTTAAAGTAGGTAGGTAAGGAAAAAGGATGAAAAAGTCACGTTGGGAAAATGGAGGAGTGTCCGAAAAAGTTATTTATTGGAGAAAAAACGAAAAACCTGAAGAAAAAAAACAGTTATTTATGTACATATCAAACATTTAAATATTTTTTTTAAATATCTAAAAAATTAAATAGGATACCTGCCACCACCAAAAAAAACTAAAATAACAAGTTTCAAAGAGATAAACAAAACTGAAATTACCAAAGGACCAACAATAAAATATTATATTTCAAATTATTCATTTGGTTAGGTAAAAAATGTTCGTGAGAGCCCTATTGGGTTAAAACAAGATTTTAATAGTGTAAGGAAATTTTTTTGTTGGTTCACTGGCAATTTAAGTGATTCTGCCATAATAATAAATCCTGAAATAAGATAAGTGCAAAAATTCAAAAATGTGCTAAATCTAAAAAATGCAGTGCCATTTTTTTCATTTCAAACCTGAAGCTTCGCATTTTCTTTCATGGTTGGGTCTTCGTGCTTATGTCCCTTGGATTTTAAAACTTCACGTTGTTCCTAAAGGAAATAGAAGGATATTAAGTAGTGCAAGCATATTTGTTAAGGTCTCTACACAGTATATAGCTTCTTTAAGTTTTCATTGCGCGCATGCACACAAAAAACTGGTCTTTAATCATAGAGTAATATTTATATGTCGCATCGTGTTATGGACAGTATTCTGTGGGGCCAACAACAATTGCGACTAAGATTATATTCTTATTTTATTATTTAATAAATATTCTTTATGATACGATAAGAAACATGATATTTAAATAGGTAGTTCATAATTAATCCAGCTAAATACTAGCCATATTCACTTTTCCTTGGACATTGTGAGACACTTCATTTAAAATGGAACAGTATAAACTATAAACGCAATAGTAGTTTTACCACAAAAGTTATTTTAATCTAAAACTTTTATTCTCATCCCCCCTCAATATTTACTAGCCACAATAAATACTACTTCAATTATAGTTTAGAGAAAAAGATAAATATCCTGTTGTCCTATCCCTATGATTATCACCTTAAGTTTAAGCAACTGATCCTCCAAATTTTCTGCGGCGGATTCGTAATCCTGACGCTGTTTCAATAACTTTTCTCGTTGCTCGGGCGTAAGCAGCACTAGAATAGAGGGGAAAATATTGTTAGTAGGGCAGGTTTTATGCTACAATATTCCAGTATTTCGCTAACAACCTTTTAATATAGAAGATAATCGGGTAAAATGGTGATTTTTTCGACGGATCTTGGTGGTATTTTAGTCTGGGGGCTTTTCCTGAAAATTAACCAAGTTTGTTTTTTATCAATTTCTGAATTTTATACATTACCGCTGGTTTTATCTATTTTAAAAACAATATAATATTAATTAAAACATAATTACAAATCAGTAGACACCTAAAATTGTTATTAAATGAAAATTATTAAGCATTTTTTTTATACAAACCTGTTAATTGATTATTAAATAAAAATGTAAATAATTAAAAAAGTATACAGACCTGTTCATAATAGAATATTTATAATAATATTGAATGGCCAGAATTTTTAAAGAAATAATAAAAAATCTTTTATAAATAAAAACTCAAAATACAAACCTTTTCATGAAGAATTAACATTTATTGATATCAAATAGAATTTTTAAACATGATAAATAAAATTGATACAAACCTCTTTCTTTTTATACAATTTTAATTCATTAAATTAATTTTGTGATATAAAAATAATGCTTTACCTTTTTAACCTCCAATGACAATAGAATATTTTTACAAAAGAATATACAAATAGTTGGTCATAAAAATCGATAATAAATTAGGTTTAGGTAAGTAAACATTAGAATTTACCTGAATTTAAATTTTGCAGGGTACAAAATATATTATAAATGGACTAGCAAGTCAATTTAAAAAAGATATACAAACATTTGTTTACATATTAAACAATTTATGTCAAAATAATTTTAAACGCAAGTGTAGAAACTCTAACCCCCACCTCGTACTTCATTTACGTGGCGACAGTGGTGAATATTCTGCATCAGATCGCCGGTTAAAGGTAGGAGGGGTAAATCAAAGAGTACTGAAAACATTTATTAGCCTCTTTGGGGATAAAACTAGGAATGAATAAATGAATCTTGTGCAGAATAAACAACCCAGCGTAACAGTAAGTTTTTACACATTTTACTTAAAACTACGGCAAATGGTTAGGGGGGGGGGGGGGTTTGTGTTTTTTTTTTTTTTGGTGTGTAGATTTCCCCAAATTATAAAAAAATTTTTTGCGAAAAGTTTAACCCACAAAAAA
>LS052928.1:21479-33179 GCA_900241095.1 Acartia tonsa | reverse complement strand
CCCCCCCCCCCCACCCCCCCCCCCCCCCCCCCCCCCCCCCCCCCCCCCCCCCCCCCCCCCCGCCCCCCCGCCATTTATATGAATTTTTGGAGTGCTTCTGCTTAGTATTTAAGATAATTCAGTCAATTTCTAATTAAAATAAGTTTCTTAATATTCCAACTAGACAATTCTTTCACTTACAACGCCCGCCAATCACCACTGTTTTCTACCGTCACCAAATAACCAAAAGAAAAAAATTGGAAAAACAAGTTTTAGTTAAAGTAAACGTACTGATTTATAAAAATCCAATGTAAAATATTTTCTTGTTGTTTAGAGAACAAACCAATACAATTAAATCTAGAAGAATGTCCTGAGACTGCAAGCCCCACCACCAACACCAAGAAACAATGTTGTTGCTACAGAATTCACATTTTCTTCAAAATTTTATTCCTCTTCTATGTATTCTGTTCAACGATTGCGTTTTTCAATGTTAATATAGTTACTATTCAAGAAGGTCATGTTGGGCTATATTACAGGTTAAAATAAGTTTTTAGAAGATGCGATGCATCTCTATAATTGTTATCCTACCCCATTAAACCGACTTGTACAACCATTCAAACAGAAAAAATATATAAATGTTTATGAATTTTATATAAGTTAGGATATATAAGTTTGGTGTAATCCTTATAATAAAGTAAAAGGATCTCTGTCTGTGTGCCTGTCTGTACTGAAGGATCTTGCTAACCTCTGAACCGATAAGGTTCTCATAGGTCCTGGGATTATTTATATCTATTTGGGGGGAGGGTACCTCCACCCTTTCAAGAAAGATCGCCAAAATCCAAAAAATATAAAGCATCTTCTCGCGGATAAATTTTGAAAAACAGGTGATCTTAACATAGATTGAAAGAAAAACATTTTACGTGCCCCTAGAGGCCTCTAAGGGGCGTAGCCGCTAGTTATTATATAAAGTATATGACTGGGAATCTAATAATTAGATTTGGAATACTCCTGGATACGTACAGCAATCCTGGCATTCGATGGAAACCATTCTATTCTGATCTCAAAGGAAAACAACACACTTTCAGTCCTATTATATTTAGTATGGTTGGTTGTCTGTAGCTTAACTACTGAACCAATTGAGTTCTCCAGTTTTCCCCTTCTGTAAATTAAAATAATGGGTTGAAAAGTTTGGACACTGCTAGTTTAAAACAACCAACTATGACTTAATATAAACATAATTTTTAGTGAGAAAACGTGTTTATAAATTTTTGAGTACCAGTATAATAACTAAAAATCTGTTAAAACAACCAAACAAACATAAAAACTACTTTCATGAAAGAGTGTCTCGTTCAGAATTAAAAGTGATGAAGGAATCCACTCTTTTGGATGTAAATGATGTTTCTACTAAGGATGGGGCTACCATAAATTTTAAGGTAGACAGAGGTTTTAAGTGTAAGTTTTACATTGAAGGTATCTCACTTTGTTTCAAGTTTGCTCTGCTCACATCAACTAACATGTAAAGCCATTAACTTCAAAACATCAAAATCAATCTTATGATAAATCTAATCTTAATCTAAATATAAAAAGTTGTATTTTTATCATGAAAACTGTGAATTTGACATCTTTATTGAATTTCATGGGTGTGAAACTAACAATATGACAGCGGAAAAGGTGTAATTTTGACAGTTGATAAAAAATATTGCCAAAACTACAGCAAAAACCGAAAATGCTTGCTAGTGGTAGAAAAGGCGTCAATCAGATAAAAAGTATAATATAGTTACGCTAACTGTGCTGATATCGTCCTTGGTATCGATATATTTTTTAGGGAATAGAGTTACTGAGTGAACTAGTGGCAGACAAGGTTGTACACATGGTCAGAAACTATGGATGGCACTTCATTGCACCACTAAGAAACTACAGGGTCCAGGCAAGATAGATATATTTTGTATTTAAATAAGAATAACAACGTCCAAAAGTAACGAAGCAAAAAATAATAGCAGGTAAAAATACAGACAAAGTGGGCATAAATAAAGAAAAGATTTAAAGACAAACCCTTGAAACCTTTTTAAGATTATTGATAACAGACCAACAGACAAATAAAATTACATAATGGATGTTCATTAGTATAGGTAGGGAATTTCCCACATAGAGTTACGGACGGACAGACGTGCGAAAGTACAGGCAAAAATAATTATAGAGTAGATTTACTACACCGAAAAACACCGAATAAAAAATGATGAGAAGAGAAATGTGTATCATCCTATTATATAAAGTAGTAAGCATTTTTTGTCTGTAGCGTTGGATCTCACTAACCGCTTAACCGGTATGGTTCTCCTTTACAGTGAAGCTTCTTTTAGGTCCAGGAATAGATTTTAACTTATTTGGGGAAGGGTATCTTAACCCTCCCAAGCATGGGGAGGGTCGACTTTTCCCCATCCCACTTTGCCCCTAGAGGCTTCTAGGGGGCGTATCCGCTAGTATTATATAAAGTATGCTCCTCTTGTATGTCCGTTAAGATCTCACTAACCGCTGAACAATTTCAGGGTAGCTTTACACCTATACGCTAGGGCAAAAGCCGCTAGTTTACAACAAAATAAACAATCAATAGGTTTATTTTTGTTTAGGAAGCTTTGAAGAAATACTGTGCTAACCACACAGTTGAAGAGATTTATGTTAAAGATTATCAAGAAATGAACAATATCGTAAAGGAATAGTAATATATTCAAAAATTGTGATTAGTAACTTTACTTCTCTACAACAAGGGTATGTACGTCCGTGTCTTCCCGACCAACAGTTAACTATAGTTTTATTATCATTTGAAGCTACGCCCTTAATTAAATATTTTGTTCTTGTTTATGCAAGCTTATTTAAATGAATATTTTACACAAAAAAAGTTGATTATCACAATGTAACTAGCATCTGTTTTAAAATCATTTTACGTGATTTTTGTAGGTTAATTGTTTTATGACAACTTAATTAGACAAGAGAAACTTATGACACAATTATGACAGATAAATACACTTTGAAAACATCGACAATTATGTCCATTAAAAGGGCAATACAGTAAAATAAATTTTTTTTTCCAAAGAGAACCATAAATATTTAAGTATTGGTTAGAAAAATCATTAATTTATGCTATTTAGGTATGCTTTTTACATTTTTATAGTCTGTTAATACAAGATATAAAAGTTGACAACTTAATGAGCTTTAAGTGACCGAAATACGTACTTTAAAATCTTTTTTATACCTACCAATTTATTTAATTCTTAATTGAAAATATTACTAAAATCATTTAATATCAGACAAAAGCCTTGGAAAGCATTGACAGATTAAGTGACCGAGGAATAAAAATCCTCCAACTACACATACCAAAACCAAATCTGAGCCCGCAAGTAGCGATTAAATACAAAGATGTTCTTTTAAGCTTTGAAAACTAAATATTAACAGTATCAGTGGTGTACACAGCGATTAACCAAGGGGATGTGAAAATGGGGAAGGCAGGCCATCCCACATTCAATTTTAAAGAAAGCGTTGACACCCCTCTAAAACCCCATACCGCACGACACTGATTACATAATTATCATATTATTCAAACTATAATAAAGATTCTTTAAAAAAATTATACCTCTATGAATAATCGTAAAAATAAACCTTTTCTACTATTCACTATTATATGAAACAATGTATTATTACCTAATTTTTTTTGGTTTACTTTAAAAAAAATAATCTTCCCCTAAAACTCAAATGTGTAACTTTCTACTTTTGGCATCTTGTAAATAAAAAAACGACATTCTAATTATCTTGCACCTCAATGTTTGAATTCGTATGCATCATATTTCATGTGGGCATAGTCAATCAATCAATATCTTAATCATATTTTACCTCTTTGTAAATATTGATAACCATTGTGTTTAATATGTTGACTGAAATATATTATGTTTTTTTTTACCTGATATCTGTTGGTTCCTTGGGCGGCCACGCCTGGCGTTTTGGTATGATTGGCTTCAGTACACATTTTATCATCCTAAAAATTACAGTTTTATACAAACTTTTCTACATTTGATGTGTCAGTCCGTCCGTCGAGGGGAGTCATAGATCTACCTGCAATTTAGACGTCTTAGAATAGTCCAATCAAATCAAAATTTAATTAAATTCACTGTAATGATAAGATATAATAAAGTTAATACCTATACCTATAATAACAAATTTAAATAATTTCAAACTTTGAAACAGGCAATTTTGATGCATAATATAAAATAATAAAATGTTGTTTTTATTTTAATTTTAAAATTCTGAATATCAGCATGATTAAAAGTAAGTGTAGAGAAACTTCATAAGTATTTTAAGTATCGTGCAATTCTTAACTTCAATCTTAAATAGCGTTCCTATGTTACAATTGTTATTTTTTAGTCTCTTTATAAAAATTTCCAGAGACACAAAGTATAGCTTAATTAAAACGCTGTTTTCTGGTTTCCAAAAAAAATATTTTAATTAAATTTGTTTCAATTAGCTTAAAATTTTCCTGGATACAAATAAAATACAAACAATACAATTTTATTATTCTTAAGTTTGCACTTGCATTTTAGTGTAGTAAATGTTACAGAATAGAATCATTTCTGTAGTATATATCCCTTGAATATTAAGTTAATAGATTCAACAAAAACTTCTAACAAGAAATTAAAAACAAAAATCCAGTCAGACTAAGAACGATAAATTGATGCATACATTCCCAATGATTATAAATCAAATTACTCTTTCTGTAGCTTTAAATTATTGGTGCGAAAGTTAAGAACTGTTGGCTGTACAACCCAACTAAAATTCAATAAAATTTCCAAACCGCTTATAATCCAACCAATGAGAGAACGTATTTCATTTTAACGTGTCATGTCTCCCCCACCCCCAACCACCCAAAAAAAGAAGAAAACTTGGAGTCAATGAATGTAGATAATTATAAGATAATTTTAATTAACAACATTCTATGAACATCTACTGTAAAAGCAACGTTCTCTCTTTCCCAAATGACGCAATTTAAATTTTGCAAATGCAGAAACTTGAAACGTGACTATGTCCCCCCCTCTCTCTACTATCTCGGGCGTAAGACAATTAAATGTAAAATTTGCGATTTTGTGAATATTTACAAATATTTTAACGACCTTACTTATTGCAGTAAATAAATAAAAACATGTTTATGTTTAAAATAAGCAAATCGATGCAAATATTCAATTTTCATTTTTAGACCCTGTTAGAATGTAAGCAAAGGCCAAAAAGTGGCAAAGTCATTTATGTTTGCATTTTTTAACCAATCTACATAAACGAGACATGGATTTCCTTCACGCGTTTTAAGCTTTTTACCTGAGGGTTTGATTGTAAATTTGGAAAGCGTTATGATGGTCTCCCTCCTTCTCTGTCTTCATGGCAGAGTGACAAAACATCAAGCAGGCCTAAATATTAATATCAAGTAGTAGGATGTGTGTCTGTATGCTATAGTATTCATAGCAGAGGGACAAAACATCAAGCAGGCCTAAATATTAATATTAAGTAGTAGAGTGTGTGTCTGTATATCTATAGTAGTAGGATGTGTGTCTGTATGCAGAGGGACAAAACATCAAACAGACCTAAATATTAATATTTAGTAAGTAGTAGGATTTGTATCTGTATACAATAAAACCAGGCACAAATATAAATATCAAGCAGTAGAATGTGTTACTTTTTATACATAGTAAAAACTTAAAAGATTCTCAAATGGTCGAACATATTTAATTGTGATTTTCGAGTAGATTGGGTATTTTTCTTCGTATGCTTTTTGTCTGTTTTGTAAGAGGGTCCATAATTCACTTACGTCCTTTTTTTTAAAGAGCTTTTGTTTTAAACAAATAACTTATTACTCTTACTATAAACTGTTAAAAAATGATATTTTAAATAGGTATAAGTAGGAAGTAAAGCACTGTTATAAAGAAAAAATAAAGAAAACTAATTGAATCCCTTTATAAAACATCTAGTAATATCCTGAAAGTATTATTAATGCTCCTTTAAAAACTGTACAGAAAATTACATAAGCAATATTGTAAACATATCAACTTACTATTTTCGTAAAAAAATAGTAACCCAGCTTTTCTATAATTGAGGACATGTCTGTAAGTCCGTTAATCTGTCTCTGATTCGCAGTAAAATACAGTTCCTGTGTATTTTATTTACTATGCAACAATACAAACATAAAATCCTTATAAATGGAATTATTATTTGTCTAATGGGCTGATTAATGAACACTCAATGAAAATGTCAAAAGATTTACCTAATTGTTTTATATTTTAGTACAGTCATATAATATAAAATTAACGCACTGTCAACTTTGTATTGCTGCTCTACTTATGAACATACTTGTCATTGTAATGTTTATATCTGTGTGTGTCGTTGTGACGCATTCACAAACTTAATCTAATTCAGGGTTCAAGGGACAAATAATTGAAATAACATTTTTTACAAGAGATATTTATGTCTATAAGTAAGTGGCAGTGTAATGCCAAACCTATTATTACCATTTGAAGTGAAAGATTATAAGCAGTCGTTTGTTGGCAGTTATAATCAATGAATTACATAAATGACTCAAGAATGAAAAATAATCTTTTTGATTGTGCCCCTCCCCCTTAAACCTTTGAAACTCCTCATTTTACCACCCTCTAAAGAAAAAGCTTGGACAGCCTTGTTTTTTACTAAAGTTATTACATAGAGAGGGACAGACAGACGGACTTCTTATTTTAAAAGAGAAGCAGAAATGTATTGAAACTATTTTAATAAGACCCATAATCTTTTATATTCATGAAAAACTTGATTTACTAAGTTGCATAGTTTTAATATTTCACATAAAAAACAAACAAGACTAGAGACAAAAAAAAGTTTAATATTCTTTAATTTAAGATATTATTAACTAGCAGTTACGCCCCTAGAGGCATCCAAGGGCACTTAAATAGGAGTTTTCCTCAAATTATAGTTATTTTTTCCTCTAAAATATTTATAACATTCCCAGGACCTATGAGAAGCCTCACTGTTCAGGAGAACGATATCGGTCATCAATTAGCAAAATCCTTCGGTACAGACAGTCAGACAGACACAGATCCTGTTACTTTTATATAAGGATTGCTTATAATTGCAACTTGCAAGCATGCAAAATATAAATCTTATGAGACTTTTACAAAAAAAAAATGTTCAGGAATCTTATAAAAAGTTTCCGCCTCTGCTCTGATTCAGTAAGTTGGAATTTGACCGTAAACACGCTTTATGTGTTGTGATACTTCAAAACAACTAAAAAAAGATTAAATCATGAAACAGCAAGTGTATGAATAAAACATTAGAGAGGTCTTAAGTGCAATTGAAACGTCACTTAAAGACGTGACTTAGCGTATACAAATTGCTGTAGATATGAAAGAAAAGTTATGCTACATAATGCAAATAAAAATAAAGATAAGAAAATACTTATTAAGGACTTAATGTAAAAACTTGAACTTGTTTAAAATAATGTTTTTTACTTAAATGCATGAATACTGTTGCACAGAGCAATGATGAATTATATAAACATCTTGTTTTCTACTCTCTGCGTAAACTTGACACACAAAGTGAAAAAAACAGACAAACAACCAAGGAAAAAGGGAGTTGGAAATCGGCTCAAGAAAATGTTAAAGAGTATATGCGAATAAAAAGAAAAAGTTAAGCGCTTTCACATAAAGTACCCTTGTTGAGCACGGATAACACCTCTCTTTAAATTGAAAACAAGTGATGGCGAGAGTCTTTTTATTTATGGTGGTTATTGGTTAAAACTTATACTTTATGTTGAGTTAGGTTAATTTAAATTGGGTACTGGGTAGCCCCGCAGGATTAGAGCAGGCATCAGTCAAATAGAAAAAAAAATACCCAATAGGTACTTTAAAGGTTAGAAGGGCAAGAATAAACATGTCCAAAAGAAACACAGCAATAAGAACGTTATCAAGATACTAAGTTATTTATCTTTCTATTGATCAGAACCTTAAAATCTCAAACTAAAGGATTCTCTTTTTTTTGGAAAATATACGAAAATTTACTTATTCTTTCTTTCAACAAATACCTCGTATGCATGCAAGTCTAGTGGAAAACGACAATATTTATTTTTAACTTTTAACTAGATAGGTAGTAAACTTGAACTTTAGGTATAGATTTGTTTTAAATATCCTATTTTGTAAATTTTTCTTTCTTGTAATTGCAGACTTTAAAAAGACCACATGCTTAAAATTAAATGAGCTAGGTAGATAAGTATTAGGTAGACAAATGATATTAGGTATAATTTTAGTTACCTTGGTAGTTATTTTGTTCAACAAATCTTAAATATATGAAAAACTTATCAATTCTTCTACTCTAAACTATTTTGAACTTGTAATTGTTGTTCTATTTCTAGACATATATAATCATGCATTATGCTAAATTTTAAAAATAAAAGAATGCCGTCGAATTTAAAATAATATTTTAGTCTACCTTCAGGTACTTGGTGCACTTAGCCTCCACGTTCTCCTCGTTGTCAGCCTCGCGCTTCAGGCGACACGCCTCGTTCATCCCCGCCTCAATGTCCTCCTCCGCTGGCGGTGGCGGAGCCAGCAACATGTCGTAGCCCCGTCTATCGTGGACATAACCATTGCCACGTGGCGGCGGCATTAAACCGTCAACGGCGCTTTCACCGCTGCATGAGGTAGAGAGTTGTTGCGAGTTAGAGGCATGGTTTGGATACTCATCGGACGACGGCGGCGCAAATTGAGATATCGTCCGTTCTTGGGCCTTACGATGTTCACTACTGCCACCGGAATTGCGCCAACTGCCGCTACCCGACGACGGGCGACGTTCACGGGATGCACTACGTGCCGAGGCTGGCCTTTCCGGCAGCTCAATCCGGCTACTGCCAGTCCCGTCTATGCGTTCACTATGGGCGTGTCGCCCCACCATAGAGTTGTCACTATAATTATTATCACAAGGTCGGCCTGGCCAACCAATATCACCACCACTGCGCTGCCTATCCTTATGCTGGGAATGTGATGAAATCCTCGGGTCGCCAAAGCTGCGCGACAACCGACTCAACGGTACAGAACAGACTAGAGACGGCCGACCATTGGACTTCCGTGTTACAACGATTTGTTGGGCTACTAGAGGTCGTTGTGCGATTAGCCTTGATGAGGCAGACTGCATGTGATGCGAAGGTAGCGGTGAGGCGTTAACTGTTCCCCGCCGTCCGCTACTAGAGGGCGGTAACGGCATATCATCATCTTCCTCACTGAGGGCGAGATCTTGATCAACAGTATCACTGACAACCGACCGGCCACCAAGGTCCACGGCTGAGTCAGCCTCCATTAACGGGTCTAGATGATGATCGGAGGCCGAAAGGCTGTCCAATGGCTCCTGTTTGATATTTGCCGGCGGTATGTGACTGCCGGTAGAGTTAGAGGTATGATGATCACTAATAGAGCTTGTTGTTGTACGTTTGGGGGAGGGTTCTGGGGGCGGGGAGCTTGGGGTTTGTGCCAGGGACTGAGAAGAACCTCGTTTGCGTTCTTCCTCATCCGACTCCCCGACAAAATTAACATCAATGCCCCCTTTGCCTTTCCCTCCTTTTCCCTTTCCACCGCCTTCCTTTTTGGATTTTACAGCCTTGCGGCCAAAGATGGAGAATAACACCGGGTTCTTTTTCTGGTTGCCGCCGCCGCTGTTGACTTTTTGTGTTGTTGGCGGCGGAGAATCGATCTCGTCATCGTCACTCTCTGTTAGATCTGGCTGTGATACCGGCTTGGATCTGAAATTGAGCGAAATAAGTAGCACGAAAACTTACGCATTTACAACTTTACATAGGTACTTATTTTCCATTCAAGTAAAACTATAAAAACTTAAAATGTTTAATGTTTAAGAGTGGGTAGGTAGATATTCAATATATTTACAATACCTATCTGCATAGACTCAATGTAAATTAAAATCCCTGAAAGTCAAAGGCAAAAATTATGGCAAAAATTTTGCCTAAAATCATAAATAAACCTCGCATCAAATATTCTTATTTTTCTACTTAAAGAGCGCCACTATAGAAATATAAAAGGAATAGTTCCACGAAATGCATTTAAAAGGATACTTAGTGTAGATAGGTAGTTATCTTATAGATGTTTTTATTTAGTTAATGAAAAAAAAACCTAGTTTAGTTCTCCAAAAACAAGGAAACTAATAAAATATTAAACTTAAATAGAAATGTAGCGTGAGTGTAAATTTGTTTAAAATGTCAAAAAAGTTTATAGGACGATTGAGAATGAAAACTTCTGTTTTTGAAATATATATTTGGCCTGTAGTGTACAAAGATGTTAGTTTGATAAAGTAGTCTTGGGTTGAGATGGATCAATAGCTTTTAAAACTAATAAAATATAACATCAAAAATATCCATTTTGAGGAAGTATACATTAGAAATTCACAATGTCTCAAGGGATAAGACAATGGCCGATAAATTAATGTAATTCCCAAATGATGAAACACAAAATTACCCCTTAAATAGATTAAAATTGGTGGCTAAAAGTAAAACGTTTGGACACTCCTTAATAAACCAACTAAAAGGGGTAGTTTCACGAAATGCATTTGAACTTAATTTAGTGAACTGCATATTTTTTGCTAGTTAATTGGTTAAACTATATATATATGGCATATATTTGAAAGAATTTTAATTTTCTACCACGAAGTTTTGATATTTTAAAAACCACGTGGTTGAAAATTTAAATTCTTTCAAATATATGCCATATAAATGTAGTTTACCCAATTAACCAGGAAAAAATATGCGGTTCACTAAATAAAGTTCAAATGCATTTCGTGAAACTACCCCTTTGACTTTTTTCTCTCGAAAGTTTCACTATTTTTTATATAACAATGAAAAAGTTAGTATAAAAAGGCCAAAACCGAGTTCGCCCGCTTCAGAAAAGGTAAATTTGTGAAAAAACTATCCAAGCTTGTTTTTAGTTTAAAACGGAAATGGATAAAACATTAGATGCTTATTAAGTCCCCTAAAGACGTCTAAGCTCTAGCTCTAACCAGTTTTAGTCCAACTTATCGTTTTTCCGAAACAAAAACAAATTTTTTTTTTCGTTCGACTTTGAGACCCAATAAGTACCCTAAAAATTCATCTCACAAAAATTTCATTTTATAGGTACTTTTTTATGTTTTTTTTCTGTCAGTCGATTAGAACATAGAGAAAAATGTCATTAATTGAAAGTGTGTCAAAAATTACCGACTTCGCCTCAATACAGAGATACTTACTCTACAAAAAATGTTAACTGAAATATTTGTTTAGACCCTAAAATTATGAAAAAAGAACCTAGTCTTCTCAGAAAAATACAACTTACCTATGCAAGAAAGAACAACTAATTTTGATCTTTCCATCAAAGTGCTTGGCAAGCAAAGAATTCCCCCCCCCCCCTCCAATTTCCTTGTTTTTAAAAAATAAATTGAAAATGAGGGGGGAGAGGAGTTTTTTTTCTTTGTCTAACCCCTAACTCGTGGGACTAGTACTACCCTGTACCCATTATAACCTAACTTAAAGTCAGGGCTGTATAATCTGCAAATTTGACCCTGCTAAAGAGAGGGGAAAAAGTGTAAAAATTAAGAGAACTGAAAATTCGCCCCCCCCCCCCGGTGGGCGCCCCCGGGGGGAATGAAGCCGAATGCAGGGCGGCGCGGGGGGGTTGT
>LS052928.1:0-10612 GCA_900241095.1 Acartia tonsa | reverse complement strand
AGCGCAGATAGTTTTCCATCCACCAATCACAGATGTCAAAATTAATTAACTTAAATTGTATTTCCGCTTTTAGATAAAGAATTATACAAAAAACAAATTTTATAAAAAAATCCTTAAAATTGGATGCAGATATCAAATCTCCCTCTAACATTTAAATTCTTTCAAACTTATATATCTTAATAGACAGTGTTCATCAATTTATCGTACATTGCCTTATCTCTTAAAATCCATGTTAACTACGCACAATTATATAGAAATCTATTAAATTACACTAATTACTATGTTGAAAATTAATTAATTTACAAATTATTTGTAAAATTATTGTTTCTCGATCTAATTGATATCTTTCATTACTTACAAAAAGCGAAGATTTTTTACATTTAAGATCGGTCTCTTTGTCCGTCCGTCCGTATGTCCGTAACATGTAGTTCTTTTAATTAGGCGTGTTAGAATTGTTCTATCGATTTCTAACTCGGTATGATAATTATTGTAATTGTGAGATACGATTTAGAAAGCGTAGCATTTCTAATATTAATAATAGAAAGTCCGTATGTCCATATCAAAATGATGAATCTTCCTTGGTAAAAGATATTATATATGGTATAATTATCATATTTATATAATTTTAGGAATAACAAAATGATACCTTCTAGAGATTAAAATGATTTAATTAGGTTAGTAATCAATCAATCAAAATACGATATAAGTTCCCAAGGTTTTTGAATCAACGAACAAAACAAATTTGTCTATTAGTTCTAATTCTCCTTTTCCTTTGCCCTTATTCCAAGTTCTACATATACATTTATTTATTTCTGTTAATAGGTATGTTTATCTCCAGACGTACAAACACAAATAGATTATAGAGAAGCGTCGCAACTTAATACAAAATGAAGAAGAACAATATTAATGAATCAATTATTTCTTGTGTTTTTTCATTTTACATGATGATCAATAAAAAGCACTTATTATAAGTGCGTTTTAAGTAGGTAAAAAAGCCTAGACTATGGTTAACAGGAAATTTATGGATTAATATTTTTAATAGCACAGCTTCTATTTATATATATACTGCCCCAAGAGGTTATTAAAGAAAAGAAAAAATTACCTCTGAAGATGCCCCCACAAATTTTAAATAATTTAAAAAAAATTAAGTACCTAATGAGAAGCCCCCACTCCACCACTAATTTTAAATAATTAAAAAAAAATGTGTTTTTATTTTCTTTTTTAGGAGGGTTTGGGGTGTTCCACCCCCCAAAAAAATAGCCTAAAACCACCACAGGACCAGTAGGTATATTCCCTGAAGAGTAGAATTCGATCGGTTCAGTGGTTACCTAGATATTAAGGAACGGACGGATGGACAGACAGACAGACAGACATCAAGCTACTTTGTATTATGGATATTTGAGCCTTTGAAATTCCATAAGTTTTGCAAGGATAAGGGGAGGAGAAATAATTGTAGATTATAATGACCTTCATTGTCCTATCCCTTCCGGTTCCAACACATACAGGCCCGGAAAAATTGAATTAAAAAGCAAAATAAATCAAATTACAAACAAACTGAAATCTTATTTAAAATTTCCCAAACATATGTTTTGACTATTTAAGATTTTTTACTAAAAAGTTAGAAAAGTAGATTGGTGTATTTTTTCATGTCTAATATGTGTAATAATCCAAACTTTTCAATGAACCATATTATTGGCCATGGCTTGTTTTAGGGCTTTGGATATATAGTTTAGGGGGATGGGGGAAGATCACAACCCTTAGAATTTTTTTTTATAAATTAATTAATCAATTCTTTCTTTTCAGGTAAGATTTAATTTGGTCTTAGCCACTGACAAACCTAGGTACAGATGTTGTATTAACATAAGTAAAATTGGTAATATCATCATCACAATAGCGTTATATATTAAACTAACTGCTGCGCCCCTAGTATCTACAGGCTTAGTTTTCAAAGGGGGGAAACTATAGACTAAAATCATCTCAAGGCTTTAATCTAAAAATGGAATAGCCTAAAACCATCCTGTGACCTATATGAAGCATACCCAAAACCGAGAACCCAATAGGTCCAGTGGTTATTGAGATCTTAAGCTACAGACAAAAAACATTACTACTCTTTACACCAGGATATCTTAATTTTGTATGCGAGTATTATCCTCCTAATAAAGACGTACAAACGACTATGAATCTATGTCAGCGGAGCGTAGCTACTCCTGATTTGTTTTAACTGTGTAATACTAGTGATGTAAAGCAGAAAATTACATGTATGAATTCATTTTCTTCAGATATATACATATAATTTTATTAAATCTGCTTAAATGCATCGCTTTCGCGAGGCTCCAGAAAATGGTTACTTTTATAGGGCATAGCCGCTAGTATAATTTAATTAAATTAAATAAAGTAACAGGATGTCTGTTTGTGTCTGTGTACTGAATTGCAGTGTATTTTACATACTATTCAAGATTTATTGCAAAATATAAGTTCTCAAAATGATAATCTAAATAATTTTTATCAAATTAATTGTTTTATGTAAATTTTATGTTTTAAAGAAAATTTAATACGTGGTTGCCTCCATTTTTCTCACCAGTAGTAAAATCTTTTATATTATGATTAAAACTTGAGACGCCTAGCGGACAAATATTAAACTACATATAATACAAATTCATACTTTTTTCTCTTTTTGGCATATAAACTCTTAACTGTAAGGGTTGTTTCTCTATTATGCTTTTCTTAGAGGACGAGAAATGTTCAATAAAATTGTTAATTTGCCTAGATTTAAGAAACCTTGCATAGTATAGGTATTCATTTATTTAAAACTTATTGTTGTACTATTTATATCCCTATGAAAATAGCTGTTCTTATTTCCGTCATATTTTAATTTTTTCTCTCAGGGTTGGAAATATTTTTATGAGAAACAAATTATACATTTTGATTCTAGAATATTATTATATAAAATTTTTTCAAAGGTTAAATAATAAGGGAGGGGGGGGGGGTAAAACAGTTGCCCCCTCATAAATATTTTTTCAAAATAAAAAAAGTAAATCTAAGGAAAACATTTTAGATGCCGGAGCTCTTAGAAAGTTCAACAAATCCCCACTCAAAATAGCCCAAAACCTGACCATACCTGCAAAGGTTACAGACACACATACATACATCCTGTTACTTTAGTATATAGTATACAATTACGTATCTCTGGTTATTGTTTTTTCCCATGTTAAAGTTAAAATTAAAAATTAAAACAAGAAGATATACTTAAAACATCACAGATAAAGTGATAGAATTGTTTCATGTGTTTAAAACTTTTCAGAAATATGATGTATATTATTTGAAAATATTGATTACAATATTTATGTTATTCTTAATACCAATTTTCTATAAAAAAAAACACGTCCCTAGCATAGTGGAAGGGCAGTAGAATAGTCTTAAACCATCTTTAAGACTTTAATTTAAAAATGAAATAGCCTTAAACCCTCCCGGGATCTATGTTCAACTTTTCTAGAATATATAACTCTATCGTTCAGTGCATAGGAAGATCTTAACTTGCAGAATCAAAAAACCTTACTACTTTTCATAATACGATTTTCGTATTTTTTCTATGATATTTACTTTTTCTTTTTCTCTGATTTAAAAAGTTAATTTCCTAGTTCTCATAACTTAACTAGGTGTGTATTCACTACCGCAAATGTATCCAGGGATCTAAAGGGACAAGAAAATGGCCGATAAAATAATGTAGATCCCCAAAAATGATACACAAAATTACCCCTTCTGTAGCGTAAGATTATTGGTTGAAATGTTTTAACAGTCAACTTAATAAACCAACCAATCAAAAGTCCCCAAAGTTGTTAAGCCAACGAAATTACGAATAAGAAAACATTATTAGAAAACTTTGGGGACTAGTGTAATAAACAGCCCATTTTCCCCTCTATTCCTGTCATTAAAGATCTCTCTTATTTAATTGCTTTTGTGATTTTTTTGTGAATATGAAAAAAAGATATAAAGAAAAATATTGCGTTAATGAAGGCACAACTGCTAAATATGACAGCTAGGCAAAACAGGAACAAAAATAAATCTTCCCCTCACAGTTAATATATATCTAATGTTTGGTAGAAGTTGAATAAAGAGGGGTTGGGATTGATATTACACCTGTACAAACAATATTCTGCCTCCAACGTTTCACTATCAAAAAATGCAATTCTCTTGAAACATTGTAGCAAAAATTTAGCTTCTAATTGTCTTCAAAATGAATTTTAAGATGACGATGCCTTAATAATTAGGCACAATATTGAAATCATAGCATTTTTATAAATTCGTCTTAAATGTAATATGAATTCTGGATTTTAAGCAATTTTACGACAGGTTAATTTATCGTCGATTTTTTTAGTCTTCCGTTTTCAACATGTTTATATGTGCAGTATCATTTTCTATTTTAACGTTTTATAGCTTCGCTTTTATGGATTTTTTCATCATAGTTACTAAAACAATCTTCCTTTTGTGTGGAAGTTCTATATATTGGTTTTTAAAAGTATATGAAAAGTGTAATCATTATATTGTATTGCTTTTAAAACCAAATCAGCGACTCTAATGAATTTTTAATATTTTTTGTTTTGTTTAGGCTATTATTGTTTTTTTTTAACACACTTCCTTCTACCTTTATTTAATCTGATGCGATAAATGGCCTAAACCCCGCCCTTTCGCTTAACATACGAACAAACAAACAAATTCCAATAGAGCTGTTTCCCTCATATTGCATTTGGACCACTAAAGAATTTTCGCAAGTATAAGTTAGAGTTAGGTTAGGTTAAGTAAAGGCAAGAAGAGCCCCGCAGAGCTTTTATCTCGTAGGGATAGGGCTTCCCATAAGATGAGGGGGGTAAAGTAACACCCTTTTTCGCTGGCAGTCAAACTGTTATAAAATTTAATTAATTAACAAAAAAACTGTTAGATTAGCTTGTAGAAAAGTTGGAGGCAAATTAGTTTTTCTTCAGTTGCAATATCATTGTTTCAATGCCTTACTTACCCATTTCAAATTCGAATTGACAATGATTTGAAAAGGGCCTTTTTTGAGACAGTTAACTTTTTGACATAATCCAGGGGAGGAGAAAAGTTTTATGTAAAAAAGATTAAAATTACAACGACGCAAACTTTTCCAATATTGAAAATAACAATAGATTTGCATTATGGTATTGTATAATGAGATAAATTAAAATTGATTCAACAAAAATTTATAATTGCTCAAACAAATTTTCAGAATGGCTTCGAAACCGTTTAATATCCGCTGGATTAGAATTAGTTCTAAGCCGTTTTGAAAAATAATGTATGGCATCTTATTACAGACAATTTTCCACGAATATTAAAATAAAAATCATAAGATTAATACCAGTTTGCTAGTATGTGCCTTCGGATCTCGGTGCTAACAAAACTGGTTTTAATTTTATTGATTTTTCATTTCATTTTCCGCGGAAAGCTGTCTATAATACGCTGCAAAGAATAACTAATATTACATTTTGTCTGAATAACGATTTTTTTCTTTGATAATAATTCTTTTGGTGTGCATTTTAAAGCTTTTTAAATGTCCATGTATCCGTTTAAAAAAAAATAACAAAAAAGATTTTTAAGATGATTTAAAATGATAACATTTTTAGGTCCACTTATATGTGTTGGTTTTTAAACTAAGATTGTTTTTCTAAAATGTTGGAAAATTGGAGATTTAAAGTATGAAGGAATAGTTATTTCTCGCATAGAATTATAAACAGCTTTCCGCAGATAAAAAATGTGCAATTATCTTATGATTGTACATTTTATATTCGTAAAAAACTAGATACAATACGATGCTAGACATAATTTTTCAGTATGGCTGAGAACTGGTTCTGATCCACCGGATATTGATCGGTTTCTTATGAATACGAGAAAAGAAACATTAATTTATCTTAATCGAAATTAATGCATTAGTTTCATTATTAAAATGATTTTTTTGTTAGTTTAGTAAATTGGGAGGGAGGGGATATTGGACTCTAAATTACACTGGTACCCAAAATCTATGAATATGTCATCTTATTCGTTGAATTAAAGGCGTTTAAAAAAAATTGCCCCACTAAGCGATTCTGAAGGTTTTGTTATGTGATACATTCTGCGGTAGTGATGACACATCTTTATAGTTGAAGTATTTCCTTATACCCTGTAGTATTTACTTTTACAATATAAAATAAACACATTTCTATTGAGCTAAAAAGATATCCTTTCTTATATAAAAGTAACAGGATGTCTTTCTGTGTGTCTGTTAGCTAAGCACTTGACTTTTTATTTTTAAAACTAAAATTGAATATGTTAAGGGTGCGAATACCAACCTCCCCAAAAGAGGCCTCTAGGGGCGTAGCCGCTAGTATATACTAAAGTAACAGGATGTCTATTGTCTATCTGTCTGTTTTAGGTAGCAAAAAATTTCGTAAATCACAGAAACCCTTTTCTGTAAAAAGTTAAGTTTTGTAAAACTAATTTTTTCTAAAGTATTATTTTTGTTATTATCATTAAATAATGGAGTTGTGTAATGCGATTTAAAATTGATTTTTTTACAATAATTTTTATCGCTCTTGCACGTATGGGCATGATTGTTCTTGTACATATTACTTTATTGTACAGAAGTGTCCTCTGCGCTCTTTACATGTCTACAATTTCAAATGTTTATGCATGTCGATTACAAGGCATTGAAAGTTGTCATTGCAACAAACTAAAGGCTGATTTACTTATATTTATGTCTGTACTGTAACCAACATAACACCTCAAAAGCTGCGCCCCTAACATATAGAGGGATCTCAATTACTAGAGGGAGGGAACAGAAAAATTAAACCATGCAATGACTTAAATCTAATGAAAAATAGCCTAAAACCATTTCGAGACCTATGTAAAGGTTCCCTAGAATAGAGTTCAATCAGTTTAGTTATAAAGTATTTATTTATTAAACACCCTAATTATAAAAGTGTTTTGCTACCAAAACAATTAAACAACTTTAATGTTTTGAGATAGAATGAAATAAGAGTCGCGACTACAAAAATTTAATTACAAAACTCGCCGCGCGGCCCACAAAAAAAAACTAAAGGGGAATAGCAAGGGTATAATTAAGAAATTTTGCGCGGTTTTTGCGCGCGCGCATGGTCCTAATTCTTCCTCATGCGTGCTGCGCAAAAATCACATTTTTGTCCGCGCGGCGGCGGTTTGCATTTTTGTCGGCTATTATATGGACAATTACAGAAAAATACATACAGATATACAGACGATTTTGGCCAAAAGAAACTTGTTTCTTTTCTCTCTAATTTCTCAAACTTACAAGCTTCAAATTGAAATCTTAATGGTTTATTTCAATTACTAGTTGCTTCGTCCCTAGCCTCTAGCCTCTAGGGAATGTTAGAAAAATAGGCTAAAACTACACATCTGTGAGACATCTATAAGGCTGCCCAGTTTCATTTGTTTTGGACAACCATTTCCGAGATATTAGGATTCAGACAAAAAAAAAACTTACTACTTTTATTATAGGATATGGTCTGTATATTTAGTAATCTACTCTACATGGCTAACTAGTTACAATTATTATGAAATTTTATACTAGTCTATATTAGGAAAGTTTTTTGGGCTATTTCCAGGAGAAAACCGTTTGCATAACCCTATTGGCCATTGTCAAAATAATGATATACATACACAACTACAATAATTTAAACTATCCCTTCTGTAGATTTATATTATTAATGGTTAGTTTAGACACAAATCAAGTTTAAATAAAACTGTGTTTGAAGTAAATGATTGAGTGTCCAAACTTTTCAAACAATAATTTTATTTACGATATACCTACCTAGTGTATTAAGATTATGATCTTTAGTTTTCGACATATATTTATCGCTCATTGTCTTATCCCTTAAAAATCTGGGCAACGGACACACCTTCATTGTAGAAACGCGTCGCTTTTCCAAAAACTAGTCCAAGATAATAAGTCATTAGTGGAATAATAATGATTAAGATTAGATGACTTTTACAATTTTTTTTCATCATTTTTTTCTCATAGAATTGGCATGGAAATGGATGTTTTGACAATACTGTTAAAATTTGTTACTGATATTAGATTAACGGTAAGACTCAAGTTATATTGTTTGATGTACTATATTAATTTTTCCTCAAGATACAATGATATAATAAACGATAAATATGATGGCTATCTTTGAGCTGCTATAAATATTTGTTTTGCCTTTTTTAAATGGACACCATTTTTGTACTTAGCTAATGCCCATTTAAACTTGGGATACAGGGATAGAGTAATTGGTGATAAAATAATCTTCCCTTAATATTGATATGTAACTTTATGTCTATTGTCTATAGTAGCGGTATTTATTAGGGGGTTGAAAGAGGGCGTAAAATAATTTAACTGTTCAAGACTAAAACAAGGACGTTCAAGCTTTTTATTCTGGTTGAAAATCTGAATAATGGAGTAGTTTAATATTTTTTTTTCTTGGGAGAGGGGGTGTCTAGATATTTTTTTTTTTTTGGGGGGGGCAAGGACGTCCGAGCTTTTTTATTTGGGGGGAAAGAGTGGGTAAAAAAATTAAAATTTTGGGGAGGTAAATTATATATCATTGAGGCAAGGACGTCCAAGCTTTTTCAATTTGAGGGGGTTAATCACTCCTTCACCCCCTCCCCCCCATTGGACTCCCTGGGGCCTGGGGGGGTTGGTTAAGTGAGTTTTTTTTTGGAATATTTTATTCATTTTCAAAATGTATAGGGGTAATAAGTTAATAAACCATTTACTCCCTTCCTACCCTTTTATAAATTAACATAGTAAATATTCGAAATGAAGAATTGGAGAAAAGAACAATTTATCTTCCATGTTTCCATCCCTGTCTCCCTGATCTTTCCCCATTCAATTAAACTTTTTTTTGAATAAATGAATGTTGGAATTTTTAACCTTTTACATTTGAATAATGCCACACAGGCTCAGAGATTAAATTATCAACCTTTTTTAAAGCAAAGTCTCTTTATGATTAAAGTTTTACGTCAGTATATATGTTTTATTGTTTTGAATATTTAGTTGACCAAACCAAAGATTTTAAAATTCTTGGATATAAATTGCTATAAATTCCTTTTAGTTCGTTTATATAATTTATTAGCTTGTTATTGAATCAACGAACGATATTATTTTTATCAAAAACTGTGATAAGAGCTACTCTATCTTTATAATTATTTTGGGAGTATACATATTTTTTTCTGTTATAGGTATGTTTTGAATTCGTAAGGTGATATTAAGCGAAAAATCCAAAATGATTCTAGATTGTAAAAATACTAGATAGACGTTGTGCCTAAATTTCCGTCTAAGGTAAAGATGTAAGATTCGTAGTATTAAAAAACAGTTGTATATTGTAGTAAAAATATTACGTATAACTATGGTTTTTTAAATCCTGGATGGTTAAGTTTTGCAAAATTTTCGCTTACACTGCACAGGAATGGTGTAAATAGATTTCTGCTATGTATCATATTATCAAATAGTCATGTTCGCATATTATTACAACAGCTCAAACAAAGCTTTCACATCATTGTACAATCCAGGATCTAAAGGGATAAGACAATGGCCGATAAATTAATGTACATCCCCAATAATAATACATAAAATTACCCCTTCTGTAATTAAAATTAGTGGTTGAAACCTTTAAACACTTCACTTAATAAATCAACCAATCAAAAATCACTAAAGTCCCCAAAGTTATTAGGCCAACGAATAAGAAAACTTTATTATAAAACTTTGGAGACTAGTGTAATAAACAGCCCATTGTCCCCTCTCTCTCTCTCTGGTACAATCACATTTTTTATAGGATTGAGGTACCCTCTCCCAAAGTAGTTATAATGAACCTAGGAAAAGCTTAATTGTAAAGAAGAACCATATCAGCGAGATCCTTCGCTACATACACACGGACATCCTGTTATTTTTTATAAATATGAAACACTGCGGAAGGAAAGGCACACCCACAAGATTAATTCCTCATTATTTTTTTGCAATATTATATTAAATGTTCTTTTTTTCCTGAAAATTTTGGTTATGATTGATCCTAAAATTTTTGTTTGTCCGTTAAAATCTCATTATCCACTGAAGTTATTGAGTTATACAATTTGGGGAAGCTTTGTATAGCTCATAGAATGGTTTAAGGATATATTATCTTTTAATTTAAATTCTTGGGATGGTTGGCTAGGCAATTTATCTGCCATTTTCTTTCGATCATGATATATAGCCACTAGATGCTGGAGGGGAAGCCACTAGTCTACCTGTTTATTAATACATATATTTTTAGTTTCTTTTATAAATCTTTCTCTTTTTTTAAAATTTGTCTATCTATAAGTTATCCATTCTTCCACATATTTTGTTTAAGCTGTTTTAGCTAAAATTCTTTTATTTGGCCGTGTGGTCTTTCATATTAAGATCTTTTTCTTCCTATCTCTGACTCCCTCTGTCTCTCTCTCTCTCTCTGTATTGCTATCTCTGTCTCTCTGCCTCTCTCTCTGTCTCTCTCTCTCTGTCTCTCTCTCTCTCTCTCTCTCTCTCTCTATCTCTCTCTCTATATCTAGTGTTTTTTATTGATTAATTATAAAA
>LS052924.1:0-10882 GCA_900241095.1 Acartia tonsa | reverse complement strand
GATACCCTCCCCCAAAATGCTTTAAAACCTTTCCTGGACCTTAAACAAGCTTCACTGTAATGGAGAACCATATATGTGCATTGGTTAGCGAGATCCTTCGCTACAGAGAAAAAAAGCTTACTACTTTATATAATACTAGCGGCTGCGCTCCTTGCATCTAGGGGCTTTGTATTTAAAGGAGTAAGAAAGTGAGAAAATAACCTAAAACCAAACTCAGATATAAGACTTAAATAGCCTAAAACCACCCAGGGACCTAAAAAAAGCTTTACTGTAAAGGAGAATAATATAGGTTCAGCGGTAAGTAAGATCCTTCGTTACAAAAAAGCTTACTACTTTATATAATAGGATGATTACTTTTAACTGATTAATATGTGCTGGATTAGAAACAGGTATGTGACATGTATTGTATCGTATTATAGAAAATTTTCTAGATTAATTAAACAAAAATCATAAAATTATAAGATTAACTCGAGTTTTATTAGCCAAACTTACTGGTTTTAATTTACGATATTAGTCTGTAATACGATACGATATGTTTTTCCATATTCCTCAGAGCCTTTTCTAATACAACAACTATTAACGGTTTATAGTAATTCTGTTCAATAGATATAGAATACGTGAATATTGTGAGGGATTCTCGCTTACCCTGTCAAATTGTTTCCGGCTGGCTAATATAATAATATCTCCAATCCCAACCCCCTTCTATCATATGGCTTTACCCAATGCCATCCACTGACCTTGGAAGAACGTATTGACCAATAAACAGAAGACTATATTAGCAACAAAACACAATAGCCATGTTTTTTTTATATCCACTACCTGCTCACAGAAGTTGGAGACCCAAAAGTTTCCAAAAATATTCTTGAAAGATAGATTGTGATACGCATCCACAAAACCACCCTATAATTAGATTTAAAATAAGAAATCAGTAATAATAAGTTGCTGCTGTTATGTCAGATACGAGACAATGACACTAAGAGTTTCATGGAATACCTTGGCTAAAAAAAGGGGGAAATCATTACCATGCACACCAATCAACTTTAACAAATTTAAAGCTTGTTGGAGATCCCCATTAACGGTCACAAGCATCTAACATCCCAACTATTGCAAACTCTTGTATTGCACGACCATTGTCTGGAAGTCCTAACGATGCATATTAAAAAGTTGGGCCTGTTTTGGAACAAGACATTTCCAGGGATCTAAAGAGATAAGACAATAGACGATAAATTTATGTACATTCCCAATGATGTCACACAAAATTACCCCCTCTGTAGATCAAAATGTGTGGTTAAAATGTTTGAAAACTCAACTTAACAAACCAACCAATCTCAATTCAGTAGAAGTCCCCAAAGATATCAAGCCAACAAATTAGAAACCGTTATTGACATTGTAAAACTTTGGGGACTAGTGTAATAAACAGCCCATTGTCCCCTCTCTCTCTCTCTCTCTCTATGAGGCATCCCCCCTTTTATTAATGTCTATACTGTGTTATGCCACAATCGTATGCAATGGGGCCAAATTTACCCCGTCCCAATTAAGATAAGCTCTACAGTACTTGGTTGGTTGAGTATTAAGTAATATCAATTTTTTCTTGTATTCATTCGAAACAGATTAATAACCAGTGGATTAAAACCGGTTATCATCCATAGGAAAAAATTATGTTTAGCATCGTATTATATTAGTTATCTACGAACATAAAAATGTACAATCATAAGATAGCCCATACCTCTCTTTTTAGCATCTCGGGGCTAAAAAAAAACTGGTTTTAATCTTATATTTGTACATTTTATATCTGCGGAAAGCTGTTTATAATACGATGCGAGAAATAACTATTACCTGTACTATATCTCCAAACATTTCAGATTCTTTTTCCAAGTTTTCCTGGGCTTTCATATCACTTGTTAGACCCAAGAGGAACACCAACCTTTAGCATTCAAAGGGAATAGCAGCTTACGCAAAAATCAGTAAAATTGTCAAATTGTCAACAACCTTCCAGTCAGATGCGCTTATTAGGTCAAATTGTTTTTAAATATGGGTTTAATTATACTATGCGTTTGGTCAACATTATGAACAGTTAGACTTAATAAGCACATTTAACTGGAAGCTTGCTCACAATTTTATAGATTATTGCGTAAGCTACTGTTCCCTTTATCAATATATTTAAGGACACAGGGATTGGAAAATAGATTATAAAATAAACTTCCTTCCATTATTGATAAACAAAATAGGCGTACATATAGACGAACATAACTAGAATGTAAAATAGTTTTGCTTTGATAAAACGTAACAAACCTTGTATTTACTCCTGGGAGCTTAGGATTTCCCCAACTGTCTCTGAAAATTAAATAAAAATACACTTTACTAAATACTCTTTTTAAGTCATTTGCTTAAAAGTTAATAAAATATTTTTTTGCTTCTTGTAATTCATAATTATAGAAAACACAATAAAAAAACTGTTCTTGAAGTAAAAATAAAACACTTATTACTATTTAGGTGTTAAGCTTCTAAAGAACTGACTTTGTCAAATCTAATATCTGTATGTAATATTATGGACAATTGTCAGCTGCAAATATTCATCTAAGAAATTGGCATCTTTTTAAAGGCGAAGCTTTTCTATAATTAGGGTCGGTCCGTCTGTCACAGTTAGCTCTTTTCGTTAATTAGGCATGTTAGAATTATTCTATCGATTTCAAATTTTTATGGTGATTCCTGTAGTAGTTAGGTACTATTTAAAAAGCGTAGCAACTCCATATACATTACCAAAATGTCTGTATGTCCATTTAAACATGTTGATTTTTTACTTTTTTGACATAAATGTTTGTATGTTAAAATTCATCTGATTTTTGGAACACTGATTCCTATTACAACAAGGTACAATGTTATAAGCGAAGTATCTCTATAATCAAGTCCTAAAAATGTAAGTATGTCCTTAAACAGTATTACGTATTTATGCAGATTTGCAACAAATTTACTTACAATTCTGTTTATACTTATGCAATAATAATCTGCTTATTCAGTTCTGACACTCTACAGGTGTTAATGTTTTTTGTCCTTCAATTTCAGAGCTTTGCTTTTATGGATGTTGTCATCCTTGTTATTTTCATAGTCTAAGCTTTAAAAGAATATTAATTCCTAAAATTTTCCAATGATAGCCTTTAATTATGTATTTCTATCTAGTTTCTCCGTTTTCTTAGGTATTTCTATCATAAATATAATTGAGTAAGGTTTTTGTAAGCGGCTAGGGGATTTTTTCCCCCGGCTTTTTTTAAAAATTTAACTAGTGCAGTTGCAATTTTTATGCCTTTTGGTGAAAAAACACTTGTGTAAAAATTTTAATCATATTGGCCCAGTAATTTCACTTTGAAATTTTGACGCCCCCCTTATGGGGGTCAAAAAATCATTGCATCAGAACTATGGCTTCATGGTGCTCCCTGAATAGGTCTTGAGGAGTAAAATCAGGAATTTTTGAAATTTTCAAAATATCTCGTTCCTAGCCTGAAAAAAGTTCAAAAAACCTCTAAAAATTGGCCAATTTCAAAAATAGCGGTTTTTTGTCCAAAATGGTTAAAATTTTTACACAAGTGGTTTTTCACCAAAAGGAATAATAATTGCAACTGCACTACTTGAATTTCAAAAAAAGCCGGGGAAAAAAATCCCCTAATCTAGAAAGCAAATTCTTATTTTGGCTAATTTCTATATAAAATCTCGGGGTACTAGCGCAGAATGCCTCATAATTGTTATTTTTCTATTGCCAAAAATAATTTAAGTTATGCAAGCAGACAATAAAACTAAGAATGAAAATATTCAAACAAAGATTAGGTTATTGTTTTAATTGCAAAGGTTTTATAAGACACTCTACTGTGGCCTCTGCAATTAATCATAGTGCCTTAGTTGTATAACTATTAATTCAATTACTTTTGCATGATATTAAAGGAAATAGTTCTTAAGTGGCATATCAGACAGTGTCAATCTAACTTTCATATTTGTTTGAAAAACCTATTTGTTTTTGATTATTCAATTATAATAAAGTTATGAGCTCTACATCCTGGTGGAATCTAAAACTGATCCATCTGATACAAAAGATAAAGGTCATACCAATAACATTCATTCTTATCTTATAGTTGTATCCCATCCTTATTCATCCTTCATGATTAGTCACCTCAACAATTATGGCAAGTATCTTGTGTATAGGTAGAGGTAGAGGATCAGATTGATGTTACTACCCAGCTTGTTAGTCTGTATAACTTTATTGACAAATCCAAGGTTGCCATCTGGGGCTGGAGCTATGGAGGATTTGTGACAGCCAGTGTTCTTGCCAGGGATTCTGATAGGGGAAACATATTCAAGTGTGGGATAAGTGTTGCTCCAGTGACTAACTGGATCTATTATGACTCCATCCATACTGAGAGATACCTGGGTCTCCCCACTCCAGAAGATAATCTTCGGGGATATCAGGCTAGTGATGTATCTGCTCAGGCAGCTAAATTTGCTGGGAAGAAATTTTTATTGGTTCATGGGTCAGCAGATGATAATGCCCACTATCAAAACTCTATGATGTTGGCTAGGTCTCTGGAGGAGGCAAATGTTCTGTTCAGGTATTTATAAAACTTAGAGTACCAGTATAATTCACAGTTTTTCAATGTGCCCTCCCTTCCGAGGCTTTTGATAGATTTATGAGTGTGTTAAAAACAATTATAAGGATACAATTATAAGGGCTTATTATAAAACTTTGGGGACTAGCATAATAAACAGTCCATTGTCCCCTCTCTATCTGAATCCTTTTACAAAAGTGACTTTGCAGCGAGAGGGAGAGAGGGGACAATGGACAATTATTACACTAGTACCCAAAGTTTTACAGTAATAATTTCTTATTCAACTTTGGCCAGGTATCTGGGGGAGGAAAATTTTATTTCAGATATAATCAGGGATCTAAAGGGATATGACAATGGCCGATAAACTGATGTACATTCCCAATAATAAAACACAAAGTTAACCCTTCTGTAGATTAAAATTAGTGGCTGAAACCTTTGTACACTCAACTTAATAAATCAACCAATCAAATTATTTAAAGTCCCCAAAGTTGTTAAGTTAACGAATAAGAAAACGTTGTTATATATCTTTGTGTACTAGTGTAAACATTTTTTTTGCCTTTCTCTGGAAAATAAAATAAGGCCCTCTTATAATTAGTTTTTAGCAACAATATCAGGTTATGTTATTGTAAGAGAGAGACAATGTGCTGTATATTACACTAGTCTCCAAAGTTTTATAATAACACTTTCCTATTCATTAGCTTAGCAACTTTGAGGACTTGGGTAAATTTTGATTGGTTGGTTTAAGCATTCAAACGTTCCAACCACTATTTTTTTTCTACAGAAGGAATAATTTTGTGTATCATCAAAAGGGATGTACATCATCTCGGTTATTGTCTTATCCCTTTAGATCCCTGCTTATAATTATTTTTCAAAATTAATATGATGTTATTCTTGTTTACTTTACAGGCAAATGAGTTATCCTGACGAGGCCCATGGACTGGTTGGACTCCGCCCACATTTCTACCATTCACTCACTGACTTCATCCTCAATGATTGTTTCAGTAGTTAAACAACCAATAGAATTGCTGTTTAAGCCAATAGCAGTGTTTGATTTAATCATGTGATATGATTTGAGCCAATAGGATTGCTTAATTTAATTGATTGTGAAATGTTTCAGCCAATAGCAGAGCTCCATTTTATCATGTTACATGAGTTGAGCCAATAGGATTGCTCAAACTGATTATTTCTACCATTCACTCACTGACTTTATCCTCAATGATTGTTTCAGTAGTTAAACATCCAATAGGATTGCTGTTTCAGCCAATAGCAGTGATCCTTTTGATCATGTGACAAGAGTTAAGCCAATAGGATTATGCAATTTCTTTGTTGGAGAAATGTTTCAGCCAATAGCACTGCTCAATTTGATCATGTGACATGGTTTGAGCCAATGGGATAGCTCAATTTTATCTATTGAGAAATATTTCAGCCAATAGCAGTGCTTCATTTAATCTTGTGACATGAGATGAGCCAATAGGATTGCTCAATATCTTTGTTTGTAAAATGTTACAGCCAATAGCAGGGCTCCAATTGATCATATGACATGAGTTGAGCCAATAGTATTGCTCAATTTTTATTGTTTGTATTATTTCAGCCAATAGCAGTGCTTAATTTGATTATGTGACTTAATTTAAACCAATAATATTGCTTATACTGATCAGATTGAATTACAATCAATAGCAACACTCAAATAATTCCTGAAAAATCTTCCAATGGTTTCAAAGAAAATCCATAAAAAACAAGGTGAACCCCATTTTTTTCTGTTCAATGGTTTAAACTATATCTATTTAAAATGATTTAATTTTTCTAGCATGTAGTTTTAAAAATATCAAGACTTTATAACTGTATTTTTGTGATTTCTACAATTTCTATAACTGGCTTATTTTCACAATAACAGCATTTTAATGATGTCTAATTGTTTGTTATATATTGTAATACAAAATTAAATATGTTTGATGATATAATTGTAACTTATGCTTGAAATGATTTTTCTGAAAAGCACTTCATGCAACTATCCCTTTAGTAATTTTTGACAATTTTCAAATACTTTTTATCATATCCTATTATGTTGGATGTTTATAAGATGTTCTTATTTTGTACTGTAAATATTGTAAAATAGAATTTGCCCTCAAGTAGATTAGATTTACTGGTAAAAATTTGTTTGATGTCTACTTTATACAATCCAATCACAATTTAATCTGAAAATTTCAGCTGTCTATCTTCAATATCAACCAATGAAATTATATTTTTCCCATAATAACAAAATAAATTATCGTTCTAGATTATTTTTTTATGAAAACTGACATCATGTTTGCTTTTACATTTGTGTGAGAAATACTAAACTACAAAACTTTTGTGTCACTTTGTCTATGACGTCATATGACGGAATAGAAAAAGGGAAGGGGGGAAGAAAATCTCTTCAAAAGAGATGGCAGAAAAAGGAATCGTCTTCCTCAAAAGTGACACAAAAGTTATGTAGTTTAGTCTTTCTCCATTTTTGTGTTTATACTTATATATATATATCCTTATATTAAAGTAACAGGATTATCTGTCTGTTTGTACCAAAGGATCTCGCTTACTGCTAAACCGATTAGGTTCTCCTTTACAGGGTAGCTTCTCATAGGTCCTGGGAGGGCTAACAACTAATTTTGGGGAGGGTACCACCACCCTCCTAAGAGAAATCGCCCCTAGAAAATTATACCCCCCAAAAAAATTTTAAAAATTTAAGATTAAAATTAAAATTGGGTTATCGAACTCAACTCCCCCCTCCTTAAGTGCCCCTAGAGGTCTACGGGAATAGCTGCAAGTGTTATACCCTTTTTAAAATTGAAGTCTTTCAGTGAATTTTCAATGAAGCTTTATAAATGTCTTGTATTTGTTATATGCTATTTTCCTTACCTCCCTTTAAAGAAAGCATATTATAAGCCTTTAGATGGAGCCGCTAATAACATAGATATGTAAATAAGTTTTTCTGTCCGTCCGTCCGTCACTCCGTCCGTAAGGGTTAGATCTTTTCGGTAATTTAAGCATGTCAGAATTGTCTAAATGATTTCAAACTTTGCATGGTGATTCCTGTATTAGTTAGGTACAATTTAGAAACCATAGCAAATTACCAGCATGTCCGTAATTCCATTTTAAACATATTAATTTCTAACTTTTTAATATCAAATTTTTGTAAAATAATTCTTCGATTGATCTTAATTGTTAAATACTGATTCCTACAACAAAATAGAATGTTATGAGCAAAGCATCTTTATAATCAAGTCGTAAAAATGTGAGTATGTGCTTAAACATTATCCTGTATTTTAGCAATTTTTCAACAAATTTACTTACAAGTATGTCTCGACTTTTATACATTTATTTTCTGATTATTCAGCTCTGACACTCTACAAGTGTTAATGTTTGTTTCAGAGCTTCGCTTTTTGGATGTTGTCATCCTTATTTTTATATTTTTTTCATTTTAGTATAGATAGATATTTTAATGTATATTTGTATAATTTTATTTCAATTATGATTATTGATTCATAATAAAATTTTATATTTTATTAGAAGGCAAAGAAAGTCCCATCCATGACGTCATAAAAATGAGGGATGAGGAGAGGTGGAGTGGGCAAGAAAACCCCTTAAAAAGAGATGGATAATCCCTCATTTTTATGACGTAACATGTTGTTTTTGAGCAACTGTCTTCGTCTTCTTTTATGACAATGTTTATCGAATCATTATAATACTAAAATCAATGTATGATGTTTGAAAAATATATTTATATTTAGTAAATAAAAGCTGCTTGTCCATGAACGATGCAGATTTGATTTCAATTATTTCAATTTCTAGGGTTGGGCTGGATACTTTTTTGGCCGGATACCGGATATTCGGCTTATTTCTAATGCAGAATATTCGGTATCCAGATTGTTCTGGTCAATGCCGGATCAAATATCTTGCCAGATATCCTGCATTAGAAATCAACTGGATATCCGGTATCGGATGGTTGCAATATTCGGTATCCGGATAGTTTTAATATCAGGTATCCGGCCAGATATTGAAAAATGACGGATAATCGGCCCAACCCTAACTGTTACCCATGCTTAGAAATTTTGAAAATCAGACCAAAAATCAATAAAAATAACAAAAGTTGCTTCAATGTAGTCTTATCCCTTCAGACTCAGAAATCTAAAGGGATAAGACAATGGCCGAGAAATTGATGTACATCCCCAATGATGATAAAAAAATTAACTCTTTTGTAGAATAAAATTAGTGGTTAAAATGCTTAAACACTCAACTTAGTGAATCAATTAATCAAAATTCATTAAAGTTCTCAATGAATAATAAAATGTTATTATAAAATTTTGGGGACTAGTGTAATGAACAGCCCTATGTCCCCTCTCTCTCTGGTTTGGACTACTATAAATGATAATGATAATCCTTATAATAAAGTAAAAGGATGTTTGTTTGTCTGTTTGTACCGGAGGATCGCACTAACCACAGAACCGATTGGGTTCTCCTTAACAGGGTAGCTTCTCATAGGTCCCGGAGAGATACCACCACCCACCCAAGAGAAATCGCCCCTAGAAAAAAATTATAAGATTGGGGTTAGGATTCAACTCTTCCTTCCTCAAGCGCCCCTAGAGGCCTCTAGGGACGTAACCGCTAGTAAATATATATACAGAGACAGTCACACAGACAGCCAGACAAAGAAAGTTACAGAGTAGATGCTGATTTGAATTTTTTACGAGAAATTTCAAGATTATATCTTTTATTAGAGAGAGGGGACAATGGGTGGTTTATTACACTAGTTCCCAAAGTTTTATAATAACGTTTTCTTATTTGTTGACTAAACAACTTTGGGGACTTTCAATGGATTTTAATTGGTTAGTTTATTAATTTGAATGTCCAAACGCTTTTAACCACTAATTGTAATTTGGATCAGAAAATGTACTTTTTTGTGTATTAACATTGGGGATGTACATCAATTTATCGGCCATTGTCTTATCCCTTTAGATCCCTGGTTTTTCTAGCAGCTAAATAAATTATAATTCCCCTGTAAAAGTTTCAAATTCTTCAAAATAATCTTTTCAATGACGACATTTAATTTAACCCCCAATTATAATGATCAAAATAACCCAGTTAGTCGATTAAATTCATTGGTTGGAAGGTTTGTAAACTATTACTTTGTTCCAACCAAGCAATCAACAAAGCCTTAACAAAGATGACAACATCCATAAAAGTGAAGCTTTGAAATTGTAGGAAAGACGAACATTAACTCTTATATAATGTCAGGACTGAATAAGCAGAATGTAAATTAGTTTAAAACAACTGTTAAGTTCAGGATATAAACTGTTTAAAGGACGTACTTACATTTTTAGTGATGCTTTGCTCATAACATTGTACTTTGTTGTCTAAGGAATTAGTTTCTAAAAATCTTACATTTAGGACTAATTTCTAAATTAACATAAAGAGTAAGCCGTTACGGACGTATGGACGGACAGACTGGCTCAAATTATAAAAAAGCTTCCCTTTTAAAACGAAAAATCATAACAATATTTCTTTGTAGGTGCAATTTATCTTATAATAATATCCAATCTTTGTGGTGGGACTCAAAAGTGACTCAAAAATCAGCCATGTGACGTCATAGAAGTGAGTGATTAACCATTTCTTTTTTAGGGGTTTTCTTTCCCACTTCCCCTCTCATCTCCCTCATTTTTATGACGTCACATGGCTGATTTTTTTGAGTCACTTTGACCCACTTTACCAAAACTTTTCCTACAAAAATAATTGGAAATTATTGTCCATTGTCTTATCCCTTCAGATCCCTGCCATATAAGTACAGTTAATGTGTCAGGGAATTAAAGAGATAAGACAATGGCCTTTTAATTGATAAACAACTCCAATGATTATAAACTAAAATGCCCATTCTTTAGTTAAAAATTATTGGTTGAAAAGTTTGATTCAATGTTCAAAATTTTTATTTAAATACCCAAAATTCTTGAATCAACGAATAAGATAGCATGTTTATAAAACTTTGGGTACCAGTGCGTAATTTACAGTCCAATGTCCCCTCCCTCCTTCCCATGAAATGTGTATGTTGTATCGTTTTGTAAAAATTTTGCTTTAATTTACTATGGCGACTAAGTATGTGTGTGTGTGTGTATGTGTATGTATATGTGTGTGTGTGTGTGTGTGTGTGTGTGTATGCAGGGAGTAAGGGAGAGGACAATGGACAATTAATTCAATTTAAGAGGGTTCGCTGAAAAGCAATGAAAACCAGATTTATCAAGAAAATTTTACCAAAATTGTAA
>LS052917.1:3011-15230 GCA_900241095.1 Acartia tonsa | reverse complement strand
CTTAAATAGTAAATAGATAAAATTACTTTTGGTCCATTGACAGGAGAGAAAAGAATATGTCACACACTCTGATTGATGCTGAGATTACTAGTTTAATGGATGTACAATAGACGTGGATATTATGACAGGAGAAAATTTGTCATAAATTTAGGTTGCAATATCCCCTCGCATTTATTGGTCGGGCTGTTTATCCAATAAGAGGTGAGAGGATTGAGTAAAGGAGGAGGATGAGGGAGATCGTTATTTTAGCCCGCTATAGAGTTCACTTTATTAGAGAACATGAAAATCTGGTGTAAGATCCAAGTAATAATAAATCCTTTACTAGTTTCTACGCGGTGCAACATCACCTCCGCATTATCAAATACTTCATACGGTCGTGGTTGCGCTCCATGGCTCTGTAACGTCAGGTCCAACAACCAAGGATAACTAAGTGTAGCCAAATCTCTCCTTTTCTGTAAAAACACCCGAAGTATTAGGTTAAGTAACATCCGGCAGACAATCAACTCTTTGATTTTACGTCCTCTGTCTAGAAGTCCCATCTCTGCATAGTTTGGGCCAAAGCGTTCCGATTACTATAACTATAAATGTCACGCATCTGACATAACAGCAGTAGGAACCATTCTTAAAGTCTTTAATTATGACGCGATGTTATCACATCTTCATGGTGATTCATGGTGGCATAGAGCCAGAATAGCCAACGTTAAATGAATATGACAATGAGGTTAAAATATTGTTTTTAAAGTTTAAATACTTCTAGTTTAAACCAACCAATCAAGATTTAACAATGTACCAACAGTTTTGAAGCCAACAAATAGTACACCGTGATTATAAAACATTGGGTACCAGTATAATCAGTTACTGTCTATTATCCCCTCCCTCCCGTTTTTAACGGTGGACCTCCACTGACGAATATTGACCGCCAATTGATTCATATTCGCTTAATGCTAGAACAACTAGTATTAAACCTACAATTTTAATACAATTTCTTATCCTTAAACATAAAAGTTGTATCTTTGGTAAATGAATGATTATTACCGCAATTCTTTGATTGCAAAAAAAAGCATAGGGAATAATAGATTCAATAATTATAGTAGATCGCTAGAAATTAAAATGAATAATTAATAAATCTACAAATAGACTTTTTTAAGGGGACAAATCATTCTATCATTCTTTTTTCTTCAATATTATATTTCACGTTTTCTTATTCGTTTGCTCCAAAAATAGGTTACTCTTTATAAAATTTTGATTTATTAGTTTAAAACTATTAGTACACAAACTTTTCAACAAATTAGTTTAATCTACAAAAGGGGTAATTTTGTTTTTAATAAATTTATTCCATATGTCAACACAATTATGTTTTTAGAGAGTTTTAAATATTTTTTTTTTTTTTTTTTGGGGGGGGGGGGGGGTTTTTAAGGCCCGCAAAGAATTTATATTATTGCATGGTTTGCTTAAAAAGACAAAGAATTGCGTGGTATAATTTGCAAAAAAAATCTGCATTTTTCCACAAAAAAAATGTTTCATATTGAACGTGCTAAAATAGATCAAATAATTTTATGCTTACAGTGAATAATATCAAAAATTATACTTTTTAACTTTTTTTATTGTAGAGATTATGAATTTCAAATATTTTGATATTATTTGAATTAAAGGCGGAATCTACTCCCAACAAAAACACAATTTTTTTTTTATTATAAATAGTTTACATTTTTTTAGCATAGGTTTTTTTTTCCAAAGTTCAGTTGTCAGCTTAGGATTGATTTAACTAATCCTCACAGAATAGCTTTAAACCTGCTTTAAATAGTATTAATATAAATCTTATCTGAAAATCACTGTAGATCATATCTGGAACACAAAAAAAGATCCACCTACTTCAAAAGAAAATTTATAAAAGTATAATATTTGAATTCATTTAAAAAAGTAAAAAACATTAGTTAAGAGAAAGAAAACTGTAAAAACTGGTAAATGTGAAGTTTGTTTACTGATGGTTGACGGTTGAACATAACAAACTTATAAAGTGTAGTTCCACTACTTAAATATAATTTTATTTTAACCTATTGTTATTATATTTTGTTACTATTAGGAAAACATAAAATAAAATAGTTATTAGCACAACCTGATTAAAAAGATTCCATCAATAAAATGCACCTAAACGGACAGGGAATTAAATTAAGAAAGAAACTATTCCAGACACCAGATAATTTCAACCGTTGGCTATATAGCATTTATACAATAATTTTTCATTATATTCTGTAAAAGGTAACAAATATTTTACATTCAAACTCAAATTCATACTTAAAATTTGAACAAAAAATGACAAAAACTTAACAGTTTATAGAATCCCTACAATGCAGAACTCAATAGAATCATTTTTTACGAGATCTTAACAGACCAACTAAAAAACCGTATTACTTTATGTAACAGGATATAATCTAATGCTGATAAATTATAACAGGATCAGTACCATTCGAAGTTATCTTTGATAAGTAGAATTAAATGACATTGCGTCTATTTCTTAAAATAGGTTTGACTGATCTGTGGAACTATGGCGAAGAAAATATCATGTATATCAGCACAGCAGTCTGTTTATAGGTCAGAAGTAAACCTATTTTTTAACAGTACAAGTTGACAACAAGAATTATTTAGATAAATTTGTCTGTGTCTAAGAGTGCATCAAAAATGAACAACAACACTTCCTTTCTTTTTAAAATTATTGCACTTGATGTTAGGAAAATTGGGGATATGACAATGGATGATATATAATCTTCACTAAACTCCCAAACTGTGAATTTCCCTTGAAAAATCTTTACCCAACAAGCGAAATAAATCTAACATAATATTTAGGAGGCAGAAAAAAAGGTCGCCAATTTTACTAAGTCTTGCAACCCAACAATAAAACAAAAGCTGACAATCACTTATAGGTTACGTGATTTTATCGAATTAATTTCGTTGTTAGTATAAGCTGGAATTTCCAATGTTGATACCTTAAAAATATTTCAATAGTATATTGCATGTTATATATTTGATATAAAAGTTTTTATGCCATTATGCCCCGTATGTATCCCCTGTAATTTTTATTCTTTTAAAATATGTATTTGATATGGAAATTACTAAATTTGTCATTCAAGACTCGTTGGTTTGGTTAGTTTTAACAAATTTTGAGCAATATTTTCTCGTTTGAATAAATCTTCTTGCCTCCTAAAATTGTTTTGGGTTAGTAATAAAATTCTTATTGGTGTATCTTTTTAGTTAGATATAG
The DNA here is from genome assembly GCA_900241095.1 of Acartia tonsa. NCBI lineage: Eukaryota > Metazoa > Arthropoda > Copepoda > Calanoida > Acartiidae > Acartia > Acartia tonsa. The sequence continues at coordinate 11,971 of LS052917.1, read as the reverse complement.
CATACATGTTAAATTTTTAATCTTGCTTAGGTGCCTAATAATGATAAAAAAAAGTCTATTAAATGTCAAGCAAATTAGTTTCTTATAGCCTCACAAATAAACATTTCAAACTTTTCAAACCTTTTACTAATGTATTTATAATTAAATTGAAGCTGGTTAAAAAAAAATTGATATTTTGTCATTGCATCATTTTATTTCTCAAAATTAATTTGTGGAATTATTGTTTATATTTGTACAGAAACGTTTTGTTTAAAATTTTAAATAATGGATGTGGTATACATGGATATTCTGAGAGGGAAAATTTTGTCGTCAATTTAGGCTGCTATTATATTACTCATTTATTGGTTAGCACGTTCTTCAAGATAGTGGGGAGGGGATGGGGTAAAGGGTATGGATGGTGCGTATCGTTATATTCGCCAGCTGAAAGGAACATTTATAAGAGAAGGCAAAAATCTGTCATAATATCCACGTATTCTATATCCATGTGTATAATAAACCAGGGATTTTAATTGAAATTTTCATTCTACATTCAAAATGTAATGCGATTGTTAAGAAGACAAAATATTGGTTTAATATCATTCCTAATTAAAGAAAATATAAAACATCTTTCAATACAATATACAATTTTTAACAATCCAAAAGGTTGCTTGTTTGAAAAGTTTTTTTTTTATCCAGACTACATTTCGTTGCTGGCAAGAAATAATACAAAATAGACATTGATTTTATCTGAATGTAATATAATATCAGTAATAAAACTCTTTTTAAACTCTAGAATGTTAAATTTACTTCCTTTTTCTTAATTGTTAATAATAAAATATACTGTTCGGCTATAATTCAGCTTATACCAACAACGAAGTTAATTTGAAAAAAAAATTCCAAAACCTATTTGTGATTTTGAGCTTTCGTTGAGGGGCAACACATAGTAGAATTGGTGATTTTTTTATCTGCCCCCAAATATTATTTCAGATTTACTTCGCTTGTTGGCTGTACCTTATTCCTGGCCATATTAAGCTAAATATCATGATAAATGGCGAATATTTGGCAGGTATCCTAACTTAAAAATCCACAAAAAAAAACAAGTTAAGAAATTTGTTTATAAAAGTAAGTGTACTTTACCTATAACATTTACAGATGTTGTTAAACATGAAATATTTTTTCTTCAGAATGTACACTCACAATTAAACACACATACACACCCATACCCACACACACACCCACCCACACACACACACACACACACCCACTCACACACAAACACACACATACTCAAATAAACGTTTGCAGAAATTATAAAGAAATGTGAAAACAACTAACATAACGTTCAAAATGATTGTAAAAAAAAGGATGAGGGCATTCATAATCTTTTAGATAATAAGTTAAAACAATAATACTACTAAATAAAATTTCAATGATCATTTTGCGTGACATATTCTTTTGAAAAGTAAGACAGATAATAAGTGTATCATAAGAACTTGCATCTGTCTGTACCGAAAGTTCTCGTCAATAGATGTTATTCTTTTCAATGAAAATTTATACAGTTTTGGAATTTTTTATATATTTGGGGGAGGGTTTCTTTATTTTTAAAAGAGAAAAATTTCGATTTATTTCATAATTTAGAAAACTAAAATATTAGTCGGAGTAGTCCTCAAGGAAAGCAGAGCTGGATCTTTAAATCATTTTTTTGTGGTGAGCCAGATCGGGGTGAGCCGAATTTCATCCAATCACAGCGCGGCATTTCATAAAATGCTGTGCTCCCATTGGTGGAAAGTTGGCTCACCCCGATTTGGTTCACCACGAAAATGATTTAAAGATCTAGCTCTGCATTTAGGAGCATATAGAGTAGCCACACTGCAAAAAGACAACAACAACAAAAATGTGCTTTAACGTGAAGTAAACAAAAAAATTGCAAGGGAAATGGGGCTGCAAAAACCCTCCATTTTAGGAGAACAGGGGAAATATTTAAGGAAAACTGAATAGAAAAAAGAGGGGGGAGGGGTGGGGGAAGAATATGCATTCATTTAGCATTAACTATTTACTGTAAAAAATTTTAGGGAAAAAATGGAATATAGAAATCTAAGCCTTCACAAAGAAAGTAGCAGAACTGTCTGTTTAACCAAAAAAGTTTTTGCTGTACCCCAATTATTATTAAAGTTTAGAACAGATTCAGAGCTAGGTTAAGGATACTTTAAAGGCGAGTTATTCATCCCCAACATGATGTATGGCCCGTAGAAAAATGAGCTCTAAAAATTTTCTTTTATGAACAAAAAATGTCAAAATCTAGTACTAAAAAGCAAATTGTTTATGAATAATATTTTCTGTAAAGTTTTTTAAGAGTTAACATACACATAATTTCTACTAATATTCTTGAGAAAAAATAAAATGCTGTTTTTGTGTTAACTCGAGCAAAAGAAAGAGGAGCTATTAAATGACTTGGCACCGAGTTTTACATCCTCAACTTGAACTAAAATTTTGTAATGCACAATTTAGCAATTATACCTCAAACTTTTCATTTTTCAAGGGCAAATTAATATTACTATTTCAAAGAAACATGGATGACAGCAATAAGAAAAAAAAGAAAAGCGTAAATAAATGTATTTCACATAAAAAAATAAAACCTTTTAATGAACTAGATCCTACTCCTTTGATGAGAATTACAGATACCAACTAATTTTCTTCTTTATGCTCATAACAATTGTGTATTCAATAGCTAAAATAGACATTAAACTACAAAATTGTACGTGAAAAATATTCTCTAAAGTGAAATAAAAAACATGTTTGTCACCTTGCACATTTCTTAAAAGCTTCAAGAAGTGAATAATAATTCACATAAAACTTAAATGTATAATTTTAATAGTATAATGCACATAGAGATAGATGGAAACATTTTATTTCATAGGCTTTGACTTTTCAGCTAAAACCAAATTTCCCATTTTATTTAATAAGGGTTAAAGTACAGAATCAAAGGTATTCGTCAAATCTAAAAATTTAAAATGTTTTCTCCTTTTCCTATATGCGTTGTATATGGCACAATTTTTATATACTTACAAATATTTGCATTAATTAAATTTGAAATAACGGACAAGTGAGTTTTATAATAACTTCATTACTCCAAAATAATTATTGTGATTAAAGATCTTTCTAAGAAAATAAAATAGTAGATTTTCTATTTTTTTTACACTGTCTTATTTTTACAAGGGATAATAGCACTTAAATGAATCTTCACTTCTTTCTATTTCCCATATTTATATCAACAGATGAAATTTAATAACAGTCATTTCTCGCATCGTATTATAAACAGCTTTCCGTGGATATAATATGCCGAAAACACGGGCTAAAAAAAAGGTTTTAATGTTATTATTGTACATTTTCATACTCATATAAAACTGGATATCTTGATCTGGATATATATAATTTTTCAGTATGGCTGAGAACCGGCTCTAATCCGCCGGATATTGATCAGTTGCAAAGCAATACGGGAATAGTTATTTCTTGCATCGTATCATAAACGGCTTTCCGCGGATATAGAATGTACAATTATAAGATTAAAACCTTTTTTTTAGCCCCGAGGTGACCGGCTAAAAAAAATGGTTTTAATCTTATGATTGTACATTTTTATATTCGTAGAAAGCTGGATATAATACGATGCTAGACATAGTTTTTTCGTATGGATGAGAACGGTTCCTATCCACCGGATTCGAATGAATACGAGAAAATATATCAAAAGATTTATTATTTAACCGTTGTGCCATCCTTGTATTCCTGGTGGTTGTGCAATGAAGCGGTGCAATCAGAATATATTGATCCCCCAACCCGGCTTGGGTATGCCCCTCCCATACAAAGAAACACAGATTCATGAAAAATCAAAGATATTAAAAATATAAGATCTTTGAAAATTAATGTAAAACTTTTTTCTAATGTTTTGATCATTTTTTGGAAGCTCTTTATAATGCCTTCAGAAATTTATGGCAGAAGTATCCCGAATGACCTCATATTAAATAATGGACTATTATAGGGATTCTTCGCCAAGGGTTTTTAAATTTATACACTTTTTATAGGCATCATTTTTGCTATAGATAAATCAACATAAGACTGTAAACTATGGAATGTTGGATATTTGAAAAAACTATAAAATTACAATTTTACTGTATTTTTTTGTCAATCAAAAAATCTAATATACTTTGACAAAGTTTTTTTTTGTCATAATAGAAGATGTTTAATGAATATGTCCTAATGGATGCATTTTTACGTTTATGTCCGGATTTTATCGGCATGATAAACCAATTGCTAAATGGTAGGTGCTGGGAATCTTTTCTTCCAATATCCCTTCAAGAATTCTTTGGGACCACCCAACAAACCTTCCCCAAAGTTTAAACTGTTGTCTTTGTATTGTTTAGTTTTTGCTACGGGGTTGATTTCAATTTCTTTATACCGACTCAATAGATTTTTTAGTAATTTCTGTTAATTTAATTTTATCAGGTTCCTTTGGCACTTTAATAAAAAAATAGGATAAAGCCATACAGAAGAATGTTAAAAAAGGGAGGGTTTGATGTTCCAAATGGTCCATTTTAAATGACCTGGGATGTTGTAAAGATTTTTTCTTTACAAATGAGAATGCAATATTTTATTGCGCTGTTGGAACATAAAGAACAAATCATTTTCACCAGCGCAGCTACTTTAAAATATGGCAAGTCAATTGCAGTCTGCCTATCAAAGTCTGTATCATTGTTCTAATTTGGCGGATTTTTCAATAAAATCATAAATTGACTAAACGTAACACTGAAAGATTTCTTTCGACACTGTAATTTTCAGTGGCCTTTCAAACTTGCTGACGTAGCTGCGCCGCTTCTTATGGACAATATAATCCTTTTTTGCGGAGGGGGAAATAACATTAAATCTATTAATTTCTTATGACAGGGCAGTCATAATTTAATTTATTTTGCAGTCTTTAATAATAAGAATTTTTCGTTTTGAAATGTTTTGATCTTTTGATTCTCATTTTTTAATCTGAAAGTATTAACTGTAATTGTTATGTTACAATTTGAAAAAATAATTATATTCATTACTGTGTATAATTATTATATGTATTTTTCAAATTATAGAATTATAGGAAAACCTGCAAAATAAGTATAAATAAAACCTATAAAAAAGTATATATGGTTGTATACAGGGTGACCAAAAAAAATCGATTTAATGTTTGCTAATTACTCTGTGCAAGGTTAGGTTAGGGCATAATGGTTACTGGGTAGCCCCGCAGGGTTAGGGCACCCCAATCGTAGGAGTTATGTAAAGAAATAAAACTGCTCCCCCTTATTTTAAATTAATTTTAAAAATAAGGGGGGTGGGGTATGAGAGGTTTTTAATTAGATGCGTGTTTTTAAATTAAAAGACTTTTCAAGTTTGAGTAAAATTAAAAAAAAAAATTAAAACAGAAATCTACATCTTTTTTTTGTTACCCTGTATAAAGGTAGATTATATTGATAATAATATTATTATTGGATTAATAATATCTTTGTATATTAAGTTATATTATGTAATATGAAAAGGACAATATAATTTACTAGGACAATAACTAGGACAATAAACCTATAGACAAACAAATAAATTGTAGAGATAATTCGTTGAAAAAAGATACAATTCACAAGAAAATTATTTTGCTTTGTTTGCTGTTTTTTAGTAGTATAAAGAGCATCTTTTTTATATAATTTATTTGTCAAGTAGACAGATCAAAAAAAATATTAAAGTGTATTTGTGGATCATTTCAATTTTAACATTTTAAGTATGTTGCAAAAAGATGTCAATATCTCATCTCATCAGGGTTAAAATCAATTCAAATAATTTAATATTTTTAAGTATTAGCATAGCTAGTCTTTAAATTATGCATTTCCGTTTTATGATTGTTGTTATATTTTTTTCTCAAAAGTTGACCTTTTAAGTTCTTTTCGATCACTTTTTTGTTGGTTATTTTATATTATACTAAGATATTGTTAGCTTGTTAATGTCCTTGTTTTTTAATATCTAATATATTCTTTTTTATTTCAGCAATATCTACAGTGAGGGTTTAGCTCCTAGAAATCCAATGTTTCCATCTGCTGGCTCATTAGGTAAGGTTCATTTTATTTGCAAACCTTTGTCTGTACGATTAAATTTTTTTTACCTCTTATACTTTGAATTAGAGTAAAACAATTTGGAAACAGACGAAAATGGTCATTGGAAAAGGAGGGAGGTAGTTATCTTTATATACATCTATTCTATAAATATGTTTTTCAAGAGGTAGTTTTACAGAGCTTATTTTGCAAGGAAAAGGAATAGGACACAAAAAAAAAACAGATTATGATAATTTTATATTTCTCATTTAGTCAATTCTAATGTTGACAAAAAATAATTGTAGTTTTCCTCAATGATCCTAATCGAGTAAAAACCCCCTTCCCAAAACTTATTTAGAAATAAACTGAAAATAAGAGGTTGGTGGTTTTCGTGGTGTATTTGTTTTTTTAATTTAGGCAGGTTAGGTTTAGTTGTATTAGGTTCAAAGAAGTCGCTTAGGGATAGGGTTCCCTTCATGATAGACATAAGAAGTGACGTATAGACATTAGTTAAAGAATAACTACGATTTTATTGATTAAAACTTTTATAATACAATAGAACATTAAGAGAAGTATAAATAACGAAGATCTCATAACAGAATAAAAGCAAGAAGTTGAATTTACTAAAAAAAAACTGAAATTACAAAAATATAATTTTAATGTTTTGACCATGCGACCATGCTATGGAGGGAAACCAATTTGGTCTGTCTGGAACGTAGCAACTTTCAGTGAAAGGGAAATGGAACTTAAAAATTTATTCAAATTTAAAAACTCAAGAAATAGAGAGTGTAATATTTTTCTTTAAAGGTCTATTATGCCAAAAAGTAGCTCGGCCTTGAAGGATTAATTTTAGACTGTACTGTGAGCGATGCTCTTTCTAAGATATGATTTCACCTATCAGAAAAGTTTGTATCAGATGATTTATATCTGTCTTTGGTGACTTCTACTTTTAACCAAACTAAATAAAAAATTTCACAATGAAAATTTTGTCATGATAATTTTTTATGCAATTGTTTTGAAAAAATCAAATTAAATAAAGATAATGTCTAAATTACTATCTTAGATAACTAACGGTTTTGCTCCTAGAGGACTTTAAAAGCACTTGAGAAAAAGGGTTTAACCTTTCCAGGACCTATGAGAAGCTACATTGTAAAGAAGAACCTTATCGGTTCATCGGTTAGAGAGATACTTTGGTACAGGCAGACAGAAGTCCTATTTTTTATAAGGAGAAAAATTACTTTAAGAATCTTCCAATTTTTTTTCCAAAATCATCGAAAAAAATTGTCACGAATTTTCAAAGATAGTCTTGAATCAAACACTACGCTAATGTCAAAGTACATGAAATACAAATTAATTAGTATGAACAAAGAGTGATCTTTATTTTTAATTGAATGAGAAAAGATTATATAAGTATGATACATGATCCACTGAAATGAATGAGAATGTTCATTGTGCATCATATTAATTTTTTTTTAACAAGAACAAGTTTGTTTGTAAGTAGCGCATCAATAACACAATAACCGAATAATGAGTAAATGGACTTTTATTACCGTGATCAAACATGATATTTTTGCCGCATACATTAATGTTGGTATTGTTTTTAAACAGAAAATTAACCAAGATCTTATAAAGTAGTAAGGTTTTTTTTGCTAAGACTAAAGATTTTAACAATTACTGAACTGAAAAAGTTTAATATTTTGGGTAGCTTCACCTAGGTCCCGAGATGGTTATATCATATTTTATATTTAGATTTAAGAGTTGGGAAAGTTTTAGGCTATTTTACTTTTAGATTTAAGACTCGGGTTGGTTTTATGTTATTTTATCTTTAGATTTAAGACTTGGATAGCTAAAGATCAATTTTCAATCCTCAAATACAGATCCTCTAGACGCCAAGGGCGCAGTCACTAATATGAATATATGATAGTAATATTAATGTGTGAATCTTAAAGACGGACGGACGAACGTACAATGTAGATTAGCTTGACTCCTGTAATAATGTTATTATTTTTAGATAATGTAACGAAAACAATTGGTCGACTCCTGGACGGTTATGACATCAGATTGAGGCCAAATTTTGGAGGTAATTTGTCTTCTTTTTTGTTTAGTACACAGCTACTTTATGATTTATTTTGTCTGTCTGCAATTTAGTTTAAAACCTTGGGTACTTTTATTTGTTTTTTAATTGGTCGGTTCTAAATTAATAGTGTGCAAACTTTTCAACCAATAATTTTAAAATTTAAAAGAAGAAATTTGGTTAATCATAATTAGTGATATCAAAATATCGTACATTTTTTCTATCCTTTAAAGAAATAAATATTATCGAAATGAAATATTCTTGAAATGTTTCTTTTTTAAATGTCTGGATTTTGTCATTCTTGTATGTAAGGATCATTTTATCATGTAATCATAATCAAGTTAAGACAAATAATAGTGGGCAGAAACATTTATTCTTCAAGTGAATAATCTCTGTCTGCATTTGTGTACCAACTGCTACTATGTCAGATGCGTGATATCAACTTGATGAAGTTAAAGACTCAACTATTAAAAAGGCACAACAAATTACTATGAACAGTTAAGACAACAATACAAACGTGATGTCCATGTTAGCAACCTAAACTAAAACAATTTTTCTCCTGTCATAATATCCACGTATATTCTAATTCCATTCCCTTGTCAATAAAGGTACTAAGAAAGAGAGGTAATGTCTGATTGAGCCAATAAATGAATCACATCGGAGCATACATGAAATCTCATTGGTTGAATTAAACTGAAGTTTTCTAGTTTTTTCATTAGAGTTAATTAGAGCTGTTCTTTCAACTTTTACTCGAATCAAGTCCATCACATGAAGTACTGCCTTCATATTGTTGTTTCACATCT
>LS052916.1:0-11740 GCA_900241095.1 Acartia tonsa | reverse complement strand
AAGAATGATTTTATCATTAATAACCTATCCTCTCAGACCAAAGATAAAGCCTAGGTACCAGGTTTACGCAAATGTGTCAAAACTTCCCCCCCCCCTTTTATACCAAAATGAGGAGGCAGGAGGGGATGGGTCATGGATGATCAAATGGCGATTTAAGTTATTGAATCAATGTGCATTTAAAAGAATCAATTCAAATTCTCTGAAAAAATACTTTTACATGTACTGAAAAGTTTAAAACATTAGGAGAGTAAAACATGAATATTTGTATATATGGCCTGTAAAGCTTATTGAACCAATTACACATAGACTTCTTTAGAGTCTATTTATTAAGTTTTGTAATCTAAATATTCAAGTTACACCACCCTGTTGATATAAAAAAGTTATTAGGTAATTAATATATTATTACAGTATTAGTCGAAGGGATAAAATATATATTTTATTACAGTAAAATTGTAACAATAAATGCTTCTTGGTTTACAGTATTTTAGGAGTAGATAATAATTAAAATATATTTATTTCAAGATAAATGGGGGGATGGATACTTGGTCCGTTTTAGCAGAGAGGAGGGAGTTGGAGGATTGGCAAACAGGTTTATATCGAACAGCAAACTAAAGGTGGTTATTCTGCATGAGATCCCCTGCTTATAGAGGGAATTGGGAAAAATATTTTGGAGGGGGGAAAAATGAAAAATATCAATCGAGCACTGACATTTTTTTTCTCCATTTTTTACCCTCCTTGGGGGAAATAAGTCAAAAAATATGTGAAAGCCCGGTAAAAAAATATAAATAAAGAGTGCTAAAAATATTTTTTTTCTTTTCTTTCCTACTTAGGGTAAAAACTCGATAAAAGGGAGGGGGAGGAGATGAGAAAAAAAATATTCTGCAGCCGGGGAAAAAATCTTGTGCAAAATACCCATACACACTTAACTACCATGCAGCAAACTTTTCTTGCCGTTTCTCATATTTGACCATATGATATAATCCCCCTCCCCTCTGTTATTGACCAAGTGTCCATCCCCCTCAAGAAGAACAATAGTTTAAGTTAAAAAAAGTTCTTAACAATAATACGTATTTACCTAGTTATATATTTATAATAGATAATTATTGCTTATAACACATATTATTATATCTTAAAAACATTTAATATTAAATTTATCTCAACTTTCAATCCTTTAGGATTAAAATTAAAAGTGACTAGCATTATAAACTCAGAGTTAATATCAAAATAAGAAAAATCAAGGAATAAATTTCGTAAGTAGCGCAGCAATAACAAATTAAACAATTTGTGGATGGAAGAAGTACAGTTAGGTCAGATAATGACAAAATTTTTAAGCATCTTTTCAGTACTTTGCTATTGAATATTAGAAGTTTAATTTCAAAACTGTCAATAAACAAGGAAGTTAATTTACAGGCATAATCCTTTAGTTGAAGAGTAGTTAGCTACTTTACAAACAATTGTTTGCATGCTCTGTTTGGCTGTAATAGATTTAAAATATTTTGTGTTTAATAACTAGAAATAGAAATTGGAAGATATTTTTATTATTGTACTTTTTGTTATTTTGGATCATATGATATTTTAAAATAATACAATAGAAATATTTAGATACTTAGCAATTTTAATTGATTTATATTGATTGGCGTATGGTATGGTCATATCATGGGGTGTCAACACCCCTGAAAAGAAAATATTTCAAAGAACTTCACCTTTTTAAAATCGTGTATCTTTTAGATTCATTTTCCTTAAATATAATTTAATTTATTTATATTTTTGAAGAAAATATTCTAATAATTTAGATTTAAATCGCTAAATAACTGTATCCTATTGATAATTCTTTGTTTAATATTTTTAATCGCAGGGGTTACTTTGTAGGTATAAGAAATATTTTTCATAATCATGTTTAGGTTAGGTTATATTGTACTCTGATTTCAGAACAAAGTTGCGTTTCTCCTCTTCAGGTTATTCCTCTAGTTTAGTTTGTCCTTTCTCTCTCTGGTGTTTGTTTAAGACATTCCAATGGCTTGGGCTTGAATTGCAGCGATTTCCTCTACTGGGCCTTAAAAATAATTTAATTTTAATAAAAGTATGAAAGCAAAGATGTTTGGAAACGACTAAACCGAACTTCTTACAATTTAAAAGTTTAGACCTTCTTAACTACTAAAAAATTCTTAAACATGCAGGTATTTTCAATCAGTAGCGAAATAAGAATAACTAGATTATTACCTATTAAATATACATCAACAGCATAATAATGTATCATAGCTCCCAGAACCACGTGTATGTGCCAGATTGCATGCGCTAGTGGTATCACCCCATCACTCTAAAAATAAAAAATAAATCTTTATCAAAGAAGTAGCAAGATGTCTGTCTGTGTGTTATTACTAAGATATCCTGTTAGCTGATGGATTATTTGATTAGGTACTTCTCTACATGGAATCATAATTAAAATCCAGCCCCTTTAAAAATTATAATTCCATTTAAAACAAGAAATAAAAGTTACCTTAAAGAATACAACTCCAGTCATATAGATGGCACCACCCATTTTTAGCTCATTTATTCCACTCAACTCCTCCTACAAAAAAATGTTGGTCTGATAAAGATATAAAAGTTAATTTTAAATTATTTTTTTGTGCAGGGTTACCTATAGAAAATACGAAATTAAAAGAATCAAATCTACACATTTTGAAAGGAAAGTAGGTATTTGAAGTGTATTTATTTTTCCGTGTTTGTAGCAGAAAAAAACCTACTTACCATTTGAAAAACAGCAAGAGAAGGCAGCAAAGCAATCACAACATAGAAAAAGGTTTCTAATGCCTGAAAAAAAGTTTATTAGGTAAATATTTTGTTAAAAAAATACCTAAAATACAATCTAAGCATAGTTATATCTAAGTCTCTGTCTCTTATTCATTTGTTTGAAAAAAAGCCCATCGTTCCTGTTTAAAGATGACTTTTAAATTCCAGAAATATTGAATGCACATTTTGCAGAGATGCGAAAAAAGTTTGGTGCATTTTTTTGTTCCTTTACCTTGTATTTTTCATGGAATAGTTGTTGGTAGAGAATGCCCAATGTTGATAATACCCATACAAACCATCTAAAAAATAAAATAAAAACAATTGACAGAAAATAGATATATGCGGTATTAGTTATTTCTCGCATCGTATTATAAACAGCTTTCCGCGGATATAGAATGTACAATTATAAGATTAAAACCAGTTTTTTTAGCCCCGAGGTGCCGAAGGCACTGGCTAAAAAAACTGGTTTTTATCTTATGATTGTACATTTTTATATTCGAAGAAAGCTGGATATAATACAATGCTAGACATAGTTTTTTCGTATGGATGAGAACCGGTTACTATCCATCGGATTCGAATGAATACGAGAAAAAACATTATTTTTTTTGGGGGGTTTTCACTTACCTAAGCTCTGTGGAAACACCAGTAAGATTTTTAAGCTGCAACCAAGGGGTGTAAGATCCAGCTATGAACAAATATATCATAGCTCTGTCTGCTCGGTGAAATAAGTTTCTCCATATACTAAAAATAATATATCATATACCTGTTTGGTTTGAAACGTAATAGAATGTTGTTTGTATAGTCTATTAGGATATATGTGGTAACATTAGCAGACAAGATTGTAATTTTCACTGGGTTCAAAAGAATCTTTTTTTCTAACCTTACTTTTGCATTCCTAAACTTTCTCTTGTCTAAAACCCATTAGAACTTAAAGCAGAATAAAATTATTACCTTTTTGTACTAAAGGCGGCTACTGTATGAAAAATTGTAGATACTGTAAATAACCCTAAATATACAATATGATTAAACAAAAAATAGTTAAAAACATAGAATTAATCAGCCAGTATCAATATCTTATATTATAAAGTATTAAGGTTTTTTTATTTTAAGCATTTTTGGAATTGGTTGGTCATATCGGATGATTTTCAGGAAAACTTAAAAAATTTTAGGGATGGTTTTCCAATATTTACGACCAACACTACTTGATCCAAATCGTAGAATAGCCTAGCTCTGATACTAACCTGTAAGAACCAGACCGTACACGACAGCTGAAAAGTATTGTTGAGGAGAATCAGCTGATAGGATTAAATTTTTGCTTAACCAGAAAGTAGGAATAACCAGAACCTAAAAGTAAAGTTAATAAGATTAGTTCCCATAAAACTTGTGTCTTTTCATATGAACTAAGCTAAATGTCCTTTTTTTGGGGTGATATGGCTCATTATCTTAGTAGCGCCTAAGCAATACTTATAAATAACTCATCCCTATATGTAATAATTTGGCACCATAATCTATTTGTATTGAATTCAATGACTCATTTGTAAAGTACCATCTGAGTAATACTTATAAATAACTCACCCCATGAGTGATAATGTTGGCAACATGTTCTATTGGCGTAGGATTGTATGGCTCATTTTTTGGCGCTCGTTCATTCTTCCAGTTGACACTTTTTAACTTTTCCTAAATGAATAATAGAAAATTAAACTAAACTTTTCAATTATTGATAAAATTATTCTAGAAGACAAAACAAAAAAATTTTGAGCAAAATGTTGGTCATAAAATGTATTTTTTTTGTCTCTCATTGGGAAAGGATGAAAAAACACATATTAGTTCTATGGAACTTATGAATTATAGATATAGACATCTAAGTTTAAACATTCTAGACTTAAGCTGATTTTTTTTTAAATTGAGAACTAGTAAAAAGTTATTAACCTGGTATTTATAAAACCTAGATTTGGCACCGTGCTGCCAGCCTGACATCAGCAGCTTTACAAAATCCATCACAACTCAAGCATTATGTACAAGTCTGAAATTCAGAGTAAAAAATTATTCTGCAACCAAGAAAATTGCACAGGGGGGGACTCTGGTGTAAATTATTATAGACTAATAAATACAAAAATTTATCTATAGTTTACAACAAAAGAAGATTGTAAAAATAAATTTAAGCAAAAAACTAAATCCTTTTTTGGTTAGGCATAAAACAATTGATGTAGACTTTTCCATTCTAATCTTGTGGGGGAGGTCTAGGGTCTTCACGGTTTCTCTTGTCCATGTTACTCCATGGAATCTTGTACAAGCGAATTCCTGAAAATATTTGATTCATTTATTATGTAGGTAATTATTTTTTACAATCGACTGATTGGCTTTTTACCCAGCATCTGATAGCACCTATTAACTTAAACTTTCATGTGTTAAACATTAAACTTATTTATCATAAAGTTTTCGTCGAACCCAATATTTACCTACCTAAATCGATATACTATTACTTGGATGTAGCACTATGTACTCTAATAAAGTTTATTCGCAGCTAGCTAAAATATCAATACCCTATCCCCTCACCTCCTACTGGATGAACGAACAGACCAATAAATGAGGTCCATATTAGCAACCTATTTTGACAAAATATTTCCCCTATCAATATATCCACGTATCTTATGTCCATTTTTTTCACAATATCATTATCTTGTAATCATATAAATGATCATCTTACCTACAAATGGAGTTGGAAAAGGCATTTCTTCTGGTAGCTTGTCCACAACCTGTTTGTTTCCATCCTCACTGCCCACTCCAAATTCAAATTCTTTGCTCACAGCATCAGAATATCTATATTGAGCTGTTCCCTCGCATCTACAATACAAAGAGTCTATATCTAATTCTAAATATATAGAGCATGCAATGAGTACATTTATTTTAGTTAGCACAAAGAGTATACAAAGATCGCATGTACATGATAGATTTATGATAAAAGTAGAATGAGAAAAATTTACATATCAAGATTTAAAAATCAATTAATTAAATAACAAAAAGTAGGTATATAAAATATTTGAGTAAAACATAATTTTTACATCAATGCCTTGAAGTTTAGATAGATTCAAAAACATATGGAACAGAGATGGCATAAAAAAAACCACGTGGTTTAAATCAAGTGGTTTAAACAAACAAAAAACAAGCTTAAAGAAACCAAGGTGGGATGGTTTAAAATTTAAATGTTTTTTTTAAATATTTATACAAAGGCCTATCTTTCCAGTTATATCTTTTTATAATGTAAAAAATAGTCAAAAATTGGGGGGTGAGAAAAAGGGGAAGGGGGTAAAAAAGGGGGGGGGGGCAGGCCTATTATTTGGATATTATTAAAAAACCAATAAAAACTAGTTTTTATAAAAAAAACGGTTTAAACAAAAAAAAACTGGTTTGTTCTTTATTTAAAAAAAACCTGGTGTTTATCCATCTCTGATATGGAATGCAATTGCATAAATGCTTGCTTAACAGCTATAAGTGTACAAATACGGTGACTCAAAATCAAATGTTTTTAAAATTCAATTGGCGTATTATTCAAACACATTACCTTTTATGATATAATGACAATTGATACCAAAAAAACCGCGCCAATTTTTTTTGCATTTTGAGTCACCCTAATAGCCACATTTGTTAGTCAAATCAAAAGTTTAAAATTCGTTTAAAAAAAATTATTTTTTCACGAATCGATTTAATATATTAATTTAATTCTAACAAGCTAAAGTAAATGGAAACATTTTGTAATAACTTAATTCAAAAAAAATATCAATGCTAAGAATGAGAAACCATACAAATAAATTCATACTTTTCAACTGACAATATTAAAGTATATACTGATTACATATTATTAGCGCAGCTTCTCTATAAATAGGAACTGTCTGTACGTTAATATGTCCCAATAAGATTTATTGTTTATTGGAAAATATTAAAGACAGGAAATTAAGATATCTGACGAATTTGTCATATTTGGTTATTTATTCACAATGCCTGCTAAAATAAGTCCTTTTAATTAGGCTTATATGTAGTTATTTATGTGCACAATTGCCCTTGTTTAATAAATGCTTATCTTTCAATTATAAGTGGCAAAATTAAAATACAAAATAACGATAACAAGAATTTGTACTTAAATTACATTACAAGGAGCGGAGTAATAATTGCATATATTATTTTCATTTTTGAATCAATATGGTAGTTTTTCAAGAATCAAACGACATGTATAGTTTATCGTAAAGTAGTAAGCTTTTTTTTGTCTGTTGCGAAGGATCTCGCTAACCAATGAACCGATATGGTTCTCTTTTTCAGGGTAGGTTCTAATAGGTCCTAGGAAGGGTTACAATTATTTTGGAGGAGGATAACACTCCCCTCCCAAGAGAAATCTACCCTGGAAAAAAATTATCCTCACCCCCCGAAATTTTTTTTTCTTTTTTAAATCTAAAAAATTGGTTATTGAATTCAACCCCCCCCACCCCTCAAGTACCACTAGAGGCCTCTAAGGGTGTAGCCGCTAGAAATTTAAAAAGCAGCTATACAGTAACAAAAGTATACTACCTTGTAACAGTTTCTTGATAAGTTTCAATCTTATCCTTATCCAAAACATCGGCATTCTGAAATAAAACACAATTTTTGTTCAGATTCAATAAAAACTGATCAATATGACGTCACACCAAAAAGGCAATAAATACCTAAATCATTTAAAAATACAATTTTGCTCATGGAGGTAGATTTAATTAAATTAAATTACTTAAGGCAATGATTGATCACGCAAAGTGAGTCAATAAATCTTGTCCAGAGAACAAAGGTCGGCAGAGGGGGAGGGGTAGGAGATTAAAGTAGATAATCCGTATTCAACAATTTAAATGTCTTAATTAGCCCAAACTCACTTATTTCTATGATGTAAAGTAAACACATTTTTAAAACAATTCTGTTACCTTTTTCTGGTAAGTTTTGTAATGAGGAAGTAAAAATGACTCCTCTGTATTTTCAGCTCCTCTCATCTTCATTTCTCTTTCCATGTAAAGCCTATACAAATATCATCATATTGATTGTTTTTGAGACAGGGGTGGATGTATATTTCACAACCAATCCCCCATTAAACCTCTGTATTTTTTCCCTTAAGAGAAAAAATAGGTGGTTATTGGGGGTGGGGGGGTTTATGGAAAAAGTAGTATTTAAAAAAAAACTATTTACTAAGTAGGACCAGTATCAAAGGACCAATATGGATTGGGTCATTTTTGGAATACATAAACCTGATCCCATTAATTTTTTAAATAAATAAAACCAAATGTCTATGGAGTTCCAAAGTTTAGTATCATGATGAAGTTTTTCCCCATATCTTAAGTGAAGTACTTAGCTTTGAAACTATAATTGTAAGGGGTCAGATTTCTGTACTTTGACATGGATAAATCCCAAGATCCTCTATTTACCCACAAAAGAACAACCCATCCGATATCCTTAGTAAAACAAGGACATCAACACCTACTAGCGAAGCTCAGGAATAAGAGGCAGTTTCTAAAGCTGCATTAATTTATAACACAATTTCTATCTTTGTAAATCTTACTTGAGTAAAGGAGGCATTGTATAATATTTAGGTTCCTTAACCACATCTTTTTCTGATGAATAATCACGTATTTCAGACCACTGAAAATAAAAAAAAAATATATAGGTACCTATTTTTTTCGACTTCAGCATACTGTTGGATGTCAACATGTTGGAGGTTCGATTCTAGCCTCAACTCAATTCATTAAAAATGGTTCCTACTACTGTTACGTCTGACGCTTGGCAATGACAGCATTATTACAGAAATGCCCTGGCCCATATACATAAAACATAAGTTAACTTTCAAAAAGCCTTAAAAATAGCAAATTATTACCTTACAAAAACTGTCCTCTAAATCTTTGGGAATAAGAATAAAATCAGGGAGTGGAGCAATTTTGCTCAAATCAACAGGCTCTGTGTATTTCACTCCATTTCTAACCTAAAATAAAAAATATTCAGTAGCCACACTTAAAAAAAACCTAAGCTATGCCTCTACAAGAATGAAAAAGGAAGTGTGATTGAAATCCACAATTTAATTAAAAGTAGCAGTTTTCTCAGTGTATTAGTGTATTTATGTTAGTGCTTGTTTGTTTATTTCGTAAATTGTCTCCATTAAAAACCGAGAATACTAGGTAGTCATATTCATTGCTATGTTTCTAAGGTTCCCTATTTAAATAACTTATACAAAATTATAACATAATCTATTTCTATAAAACTTGTTTATCGTTTAAGGTGTCCTTAATACCTTGATTACAAAATCTCTAATATAATGACAGACTTTCCTAAAGTAGGTAGGTACTTAAATAAAAAAAATTACCTTTTCAACAATAACTCTTCCTTCCTCATTCTTCTGGTCCATCAAGGGTTGAGCAAAAAGAACCCTATAAATTACAAGTACAATAACATACAATAGTAACCAGAGAGAGAAGGGACAATGGGCTGTTACCTAGTTAAAAAAATAATAAATAAAAAAATTGGGGTGGGGGATAAATTTTTCTAGAGTAATTTATCTTCGGAGTGTGGTAGTACCCTCCCCCAAAATAGTTATGAACCTTCCCGGGACCTTTGAGAAGCTACCCTGTTAAGGAGAACCCGATCAGTTTAGCGGTTAGCGGGATCCTTCGGTACAAACAGACAGACAAACATCCTGTTAATTTATTATAAGGATTAACTTACAAACTTGAACACCAAAACCAATAACAAAGTGAATAATAGGGTTAATAATTTTACCTGTAAAAAGAAGGTTTCTCATCGCCCTTAAAGCCAGCTCTTGTAATTATTCTTCCCCGTCCAAAATTCTAGAAAAATGAAATAATTTGAAAGCACATGTCAACATTCAGTCAAGCCAAGACAGTTTGAGAAAAAGTAAAAGCAAGGAAAAAATTAAGAAAGGCAAACAATTTCATATTGTACTTTAAATCAACCATGTTGTTTGTCGATGCTAATGCGCTACTTATACTTATAGACACAATATCCTGAATTTTAAAATTTTTAATTGACTCTTACCTTAAGGTTGGAGAGAATATGGAAGAGGGGTTTGCCATGGTATTTGGCGGGCTGGCCAAAATATTGATAAATAGGCATTCTGGAAACTCAATTAGTCGCAACAAATAAAAAAAGTTATTTGTTTGCTTCTCCGCGGCTTTTCTTAATAATTTCTTTGATTTCTGGGGGAAGAACTTTTTCTTGCGTCTCTTTCACTATTTCCTCTATGTCCTTTAAACAGGATTATTTAACATGAGATTTTTCAACACAAAAGTTCAGGTAATATGCATCTCTTGTTTTCATTCAATATTTTAATGAGGTTATAAAAGTTTTTGGCATATCTTTTTATAAAAAGAACACAATGTCAATACCTAATGTATTGAAGTTCAGAAGAAAGAAATATAAAACAAAAGGGACATGTATCTTAACCTAACTATTTAAATATCATTAATCTAAATAATCTATTCCTCAAGCGGTCTGTAGTATAGATGAACAGTTTGTGAACCAGCTGCCATAGACAGTAGCGAAGCTGATAAAAATCTCACGTAGGTGAAAACAGAAACCCCTAAATAAAAATCATATAACATTAACATATGAACCAGCTGCTAAAGACAGTAGCGCAGCCGACAAAAATCTCACGTAGAAATATATATAAAAACAATATATCATTAATAGGTATGTGAATAGTTTGTGAACCAGCTGCCATAGACAGTAGCGCAGCCGACAAAAATCTCACGTAGGTGAAAACAGAAACTCCCAAATATGAAAAAAATAATATATCATTAATATGTGAACAGTTTGTGAACCAGCTGCCATAGACAGTAGCGCAGCCGACAAAAATCTCACGCAATCCTAAGTTAGGTTAGGAAAAAAGAGCGACCGGCGTTAGAAATAAGTTTATTTTCAGGAGTGGGGGAAAAGGTGGGGTAACAGTTTTCCAAGAGTTAACGAAAGATTCAAAATTTATTACAGTTTCACCATCGGTTTAAAAATTGTTATTCTGTGTGAGAATGTTTTTTTTGCCATTTAATGTTCCCAAACAGGAAGGAAATATTACCAACTATTAACCTATCCCTGAACAATACTGACCTGCAGGCATGTGTACTGTGTACAGATAGACAGGCTTCTGGATAATTGAGGTGTAGATTTACTGATTATTTTGAGTTCGCCTGAGATTCTACAGACTCTTGCAGTTCTTGCAGATTTTGAACTAAAATGAATCTTACTTGAACGCTTAAGGAATTTTTTTTTTACAAAAAAACCTCTTAAAATTGTGTGTCAAAGTCATTCGATTTAGGGAAATACATTTTATGAAAAAAGGGGGAGGTAGAAAGTGCTAAAATTCCGTAAAAGTGTGAGTTCTAAGGCTTAAAGTAGAACGATAATATTCACTAAATATGTGTATTCCGTATTGAATAGAACCATAGACAATTTTTTTTTATATATTTGTATTTATTGAATATTAGCGTTCTACTACTGTTTTTAAGTCTTAAAACTCACACCTTTACGGAATTTTAGCACAACCTACCTCCTCTTTGTAAAAAATATGAGTATAGTAAATATTTAGGTAAATTTTTTTGATTGAAAATTATTTATGTAAATCAGAAAAGATAAGAATGATAAGACTCTAGGGGGCTAGGTGTCGCTCGGGTACTAGACCTCTTCTCCACGCACCTTGAATCATACTCCGCTTATGATTGCAGTGTAAAGCGTCCATTCACCCATCAGACAACCAACTCTCTGAGATGCACGACCTTTGTCTGAGAAGTCCCAACTGTGCATGGTAACGAGTTGCGCCTGTTTTGGGCCAAGGCATTCCCCCCACTCTAACTATTTACGTTGCGCATCTGACATAGTAGCAGTGGGAACCATTTTTAACGTCTTTAGTTATGACGCGGTGTCGGACCGAGATTCGAAC
>LS052908.1:0-13743 GCA_900241095.1 Acartia tonsa | reverse complement strand
ATGCTTAAATTCCTTGCAGGCATGTTTAGGCCCATAGCAAAAGTTTCTGTAGCAAACAAAGCCTTGATCAAACCTTCACCAAAAAGAATCTCAATAGTTTCCTAAATAAAAAATAAACAAGTTTAATTTAGTTTAATAGTAGCTTTTTGCTAATAATATTTAATACGTAAAAGTATCTAAAAAACATAATCTTAATATAATAGTTTCTTGTATGTCATAATGGTGTCTGTTATGTCCAATTATAAACAGGTTTCAAACTAGTTTGGTAAATGAAAAATAGAACTTAATATAATACTTTGTTAGGCCACATTTTAGCTATGTAAGAAATAGACATGGATAAAAAGACAATATGAATTACATCGTTAAATATCTCAAAAATAACGCTAACAATATTGAACTTTAGGCTTCTTTTTTTTTAGCATATGTTATCTATATATTTAACAACTGAATATGGCATTTCCGTTCGATTGTTAAAAGAATCTTAATATTATATTTACTTGTAATTCAAAATGGTCGGTTATGTCATTGTCTAAAAATAAAAAGGTTTCAAACTAGTAAATGTCATCGTGAATATAATTTAAAGCGTGTTTTGGTCCCTAATATATATCAAAAGAATGGACAATAGCTTGGAAAATATAAGTACTAATATGCCGTTAAATAGCTTAGAAACAACAAACTATCAATAATCGAATTCAGATTAATAATGATTTCTGGCAAATGTTATCTATAAATAACTCACTGAATATCACATTTCCGTTAGATTATTCATTGAATTTCAAGCAATATGTAAATAAAAATTGTCGAAAAATTTGAATATTAAGACATCCCTTTGAAATAGAATATCTTGCTATTATATTATGTATAATTAAATTTTTACCTTTAAAATTGGCAACAAGCCGCCATGATGGATTCCAATACCACGTCTAAGTAGGGGTAACACATTTTCAACCTTAACAGATAAAAATACTTTCATAATTAATATTCTTAGATATAGTTCAGTATCGGTCCATCTATCTGTCAATCTGTCTCTATCTACTACACCTGTGTAAAAGTCTATCCATCATAAATAGTACCACCGTGGCAATGGTACCTAAAACCTACAGGTATTTCCTTTTTTATTTGCCTGTCTATCTATCTATATGTCCATCCATCTTTTATCTTTCTGTCTATCTATCTATCTATACCTGGGATAAAAGTCTATCCTCTGGTGATAGACCCATCATAGCATTGTTAAACCTTCAATGCCTTATCTATCTGTCTATCCATCGGTCTGTACATCTATTTGTACATCTGTCTGTACATCTGTCTGTACATCTGTCTGTACATCTGTCTGTACATCTGTCTGTCCATCTGTCTGTCCATCTGTCTGTCCATCTGTCTGTCCATCTGTCTGTCCATCTGTCTGTCCATCTGTCTGTCCATCTGTCTGTCCATCTGTCTGTCCATCTGTCTGTCCATCTGTCTTTCCCTCTGTATGTTCGTATGTCTTTTCTTTGAATTAAGGCTACGTGCAATTATAATGCTTAAGGTTGCGTATAAGCCAATGATGAAAAATGGTCATGATTGACATATTAACGATATTCCTATATTTTAATCACATTATAACGACATATTAAAGGTTTTCAACTAGACAAAATTTTAATAGGTTTATGTTTGTTCTTATTTGTAAGGTCTTTATTGTTTGACATGATTTCTATTTGCTCTAGTATAATCATCGATGACAGACATATTTAGTGTCTGATTTTATACAGTAAATTTTCTGTACAGTTTTTCCAGAGTTTTAAAGATACTTTAAAAAGATTTTAATATATATTTAATGAACAAAATATTGAGATCTTAAACCCCAAATGTAAATTTAATATTTAGAAACAGTAGCTTAATAGTTATTAACCCTTGTACTTATATCTTGTGTATGATCTTGAACTACTCTGTATTCGTCAACCAATTATTGACCCATTACAGTTATATTTATCTAGTGATAAGGATTTAAATTTCATTGTATCTAATATGCAATAATCATTCATAATGCAAATACATGTTTGGGTACAAGCAGGGCTCGGTACCCACAAGGGATTGGTAGCCACTCGTCATGAGCAATATTTAAAAATCAGTCTAAGCAAGTCTCTAATATGTCGATATGCTATTAATTGATTTTCATTATTTCCATATTTTAATTATAATTAACGAAGCAACTTTATAAGTCAATATTTTGTACCTGCGTTGTTAGCCAAATGATTGACTTTCTTTGAAGTTTTGCTTTGTGTGTCTGTGCTTTGCTTTTTATGGATGTTGTCATCATTGTCAATCTTTGTGACTAGCTGAAATTTGGATTTATGTCAGGGCTCGGCAGCCGCGTGTAAGCTAGGACTAAATTAAAACCCTTCTGGATGCTTTGTAAAATTTGTTTTAAAAGGATTGCCATATTGGGTTATGCTTATTCTAGCTGACTTTTAAAATTGCTGCCGAGCACTTACTTATATATAAACTCAATGTAGAAATGTTGTTAATGTCAGGCATGGTATTTTTTTGCCAAATTAAACAATGCCCAAATGTAAATAAAATGGATAATTTGTCATTCATGACCTATAACATTTCTAGAGAATGTTATTCATATTATACTTTTACTAGAGTTAATTTTGTTAGTCATATGAGTTTATGTTATCTTTACATGTGTGATATATGACTCATTGGATGAATATTTGCAATAGTTGGAATAAAAATTTAAGCATAAAAGGTTTAGACTATATATCTATCCATAGATAATATACCTAAGCATCTAACTAGCCATCCATTTTTCACTCCATCCATCTATATAGCCTTCTATTTTTCCACTTCTTTAACTATCAATCCATCTACATATTTATCCATCGATATATCTATCCACCCATCTATCTATCCATCCATCTTTCTATCAATCTGTTTTACTACCCATCCATGTATATATCAATCCATCTATCCTTCCATGTACATTGTACAAATGTATATCTATATCTATCTATATATCCATCTATCTATCCATCTATCTATCTATCCATCCATCTATCTATCCATCCATCTATCTATCCATCCATCTAGATTGTCATCTATTTATCCATCAATCTATTAAATCACCCATCCATCTATCCATCAATCTATATATCTATCCATCCACGTATCTATCATCCATCCATGTATCTGTCCATCTATCTATTAATCTAAATATCTATCCATCCATATATCTATAAATGATCGTATTTAACAATTTACCATTCTTCTAATTCCTATTCTTTCAGGAACGGATTCAACGGATGGGAAATCTTTGGAATCAGTATTGGCGCAATCCTCGGCTTCGCCATCCTAGTTGCACTCCTCGTTGTGTGCTGTTGTGCCGCCATCAAGGGGTGGTGGTGCTTCGAGAACCCGGACAGGAGATACGAGGACGCCAACAACCAGAAGCGTAGGCCGAGAACCCAGGTGGATGTTTACAGGTTTATGATTATGATTTTATAGACAGTAAGATAGATTCAGCTTAAATCCAATTATGCATTCTTTTTATGGTTGCTGATAGTGTTGTAGTAGAGATAGAGAGTAGAATATTTTAAATATTTCTAATACATTTTCAGAAAATATCATATAGTCTTAACCAGTTCAAAACTTCATTTTGATTTGTTCTCTTTATTATATGGCCCATACCTCTAAAGCAGTCGTCTATAAAAAAAATTTGCCTATAAGATATGAAATTCAGCTTTTCTTTGCAGTTTTAAGTTGGATTTTCAGAACTTTTTTAAAATTAATATGATCTCTGGTTCTGTGAAACTGTATATATCAAAATGTTATTGTAACTGAAGAGTTTCATTACGAAACACAGTGTATTATTATTGTATTATTTATTCTATGTTAAATCATATACATATACACATATATAATATATATTTTAAAACTTCACTGAAAATTTATATCTCTACCTTGGGTCCATTCCAATTAGAGAATTCTAATTGCCTACCTATAAAGGATTAAAAAAAAAAAATTGTGTAATATTTAAAGCATTTTAACACTTCTTTAGATTTTTAAAATTAACAGCATAACAAAAATTTTTTATTTGTTTTAGTGATGATTCCCCCATGATCAAAGCTAAGGGTGACTACGCCCCTAGTGCCCCCCTAGGGCGCACCCACACCACCCTGGTAGGACAGGTCAAGGGTGACCCTGCCCCCCATCCAAACAGGGAGAGTGCTCCAGTTCAACTTATGGATAAAAGCCAGGTAATTACAATCACATTGTAAATATTATGGAGGGAGGGAAAATTGGACTGATAATAAAACTAATCCCCAAAGTTTTATACTATTATTTTCTTATTCGTTGGCTTAACAACTTTTGGGACTTTTATTGAATTTTTATTGGTTCATTAAGTTGAGTGTCCAAATGTTTTAATACCTAATTGTATATATTAGGGGATATATACATTAATTAATCGACCCTTGTCTTATCCCTTTTAATCCCTGGTAAGTAAATATAGATATTTTTTTCTAGAAAATCAAGTTATTTTTTGTTAAAAAAGAATACCAATGCCTAATTTCCCTTGAATCTAGTTAGATGAATGTCATTTAATTTTTTAAAGATAATATTTTTATATTATGCCTAAATTGAAAATCGTTTCAAGTTAACCCTTCACAAATTATAATGTCTTAAAAAGTATTTGCATTATTCTAGTTGAAACCTGTAAATGTTGATTCTGGTTTGGACTCCACCCCTTCCTCCCCCTCCTTGGCTGTGCACTCCTCTCTAACCACCAGCAACACCCTGCGCACTTCTTCCACCTCATCCAACGGCTCCTCCTACATCAAGAACCCAAAACGCCGGCCTAAAAGCCAGCACATATCCGCCACAGCCGCCGCAATAGACAGCCTTCCACCCAAAGCACCCGCCAAAAAGAACCGCCATTCATATCATCAACAACAAAATGTAACCTCAACCTCTGAGCAATCCTATGATTCTTACAATCAACAACAATTTGGATCCAACCACAATCTTAGTGCAACTTCCAACAGCGGTTTCAGCACATCAAATCAAAATCTAGCAAACGGCAAAAAATTTGGCTCCAACCCAAATTTGGGTACCGCCCAATATTTTGGGTCCATGCATGAATTACCTGACCGCCAGGTTGTTCCTGATGAGTACCCTGATGGTCAGAGCTACAATGATAGGGTCACATATGCTGACCTAGATCATAAATCGTTTATGGTTCCCAAAAATCAGGTTCTCCCCAAATTGGATAAGCTCAACTATGCAGAGCTTCAAGTATCTAGGTCGAAAATTGTCTAAAAAATAATCATTTCAATTATTTTTTCTACAATTTTAAACTTTTTTTTGTGCGATATTTTTTATTGGAGGCTTAATTATTTGTTTTAATAGAGAAAAAAGACTCAAAGTGATATCTAAAAAGTTATGATTTGTTTTTATAGCAAAAAAATATTCAGTAAAAAAGGTGCAAATTATATAATAAGGTTTTTTTGTTGTTAAAATACAGACTTTCTATTATGTTTATTTAATTTCTACACAAGCAAATTTGTCCTTGAACATTTTTTTTTTATCTTTTTCATTCGTTTTTTGGCATTTTACATATAAAAGTAACGGATTCTTTTTATAAAGTCAAGGAAATTTCATAATTAAATGTCAGACTTTAAAATCTATCTTTGAATAATATGTTATTTTTACTTAATAATGTAGAATTATTGATATTATTAATAATGTTATGTAAATAATAAAGATTCTCAAATTCAATTGATTTTTTTAATATAAAAAAAATGTTTTGTTATAATCCCTAAAAGACAAGAAGAAAATAAAAATCGTTAAAGTTTTGTTTGATTTTGCATGAGTCAGAGAGATATGAAAATATCTAGAGTTTAGACAATGTAGAACTAATAAGAGTTTTATCAAAATGTCCTATTGAGTTAAAACCAAGCTTATTTCCCTGAGTGTCGTAGGTTACCTAGGTTAGGTAACCTTATATGTTTTATGAAATGGGTTTATAAACATGTTCTGTTATCATTGGCTTAATTTTATTTTTTACTTTTATCAATTCTTAATTCAAATTGAAGTGTTTTTAGGAAAGAATATACATTGGGCTGTTTATTACACCAAGTCTAATAATAATGTTTTATATTTGTTTGCTTAACAACCTTGCTGACTTTTATTGAATTTTGATTAGTTTGTTCATTAAGTTAGGTGTATAAACGTTTCCACCACTAATTCCAATATAGAGAAAAAGTAATTTTGTGTATCCCTGAATTTTTTGCTGTTTTGCTTGATTCCCCAGCCAGCTAGTACTGGCTTGTTTTGTGTTTCATACCTTATCTCTCTAAGTAAATATTGCCTAATCTATATACACTAACTTTTAGCACATACATTATAAGCTTCAAGTTCTATATTTACTATTTTTCCGGCCATTATTTTTTAATAAAAAAATTATTAAAAAAGAGGTTTTCCATTTACAATAATAATTTTTATTTGGTTATAAAATTTACTTTATTCTAATCAACATGTATTGTAAATTATTAATGTAATGAAAACAACTTTACAAAAATCAAACCCAATAAAATCATTCTTATTAAACAATACATTCATACAATTTAAATACAAAAAATGCTCTATTCTATTTCATGTATCACATAAAAATTTGTTATGCCCTTATTGTATTACTTTAAACAATTATTTTAATTAATCAGTGTTATTTATATAAACTATCAGCTATATCCTGAGCATCTAGGGGCTGTGTATTTGTAGTGGCAGAGAGGGACTATAAAGATAACCTAAAAAGTGCAAAACCTAAATCTTTAAATACAATAACCTAAAACCATTACAGGAATAGGAAGCACATAAAACAGAGAACCCAATATGTTCAGTAGTTATTAAGATCTTAAACTTCAGACTAAGAACCCTTACTACTTTATAAAAAAAAGATTATCCAATTCTAAACAAGAAAAGTTATAAAATTATACATTAGGAATCAAATAACAATCTCGCACTCATCCCACATGCTAACTTGTCCGCTACTTGGCACCTTGGTAGCTACTTCATGCTTTTTAATATCTTCATTTTCATGTACATCATTCAGGATGTTATCCTCACTTACACTTAGTTGAGTAGTCATTACTTCTTCTTGGAAGTCAACTTTGGATGCTCTTTTTTCATTACTTGCTTCTTCAGTTTTGTTCTCAACAATGTCATCTAATCAATAGTAATTGTGCGCTTTATTAAATCATAGAAATAAAGCCAAAAATCATATTTTTCTCAATTTTTCTTGCATGCATGTCATTGCTTGATTAGAAAACACCAGCAAAAGCCATTGTGGGTGCATAGGATCTGCTTGCTTTCTTAGCTAAAGAAAATATTATTGAATAGGCTAAACAAAATTTATAGCAAAAAACACAAGTTCTATTTTCATATTTATGTACCCTTTGGTACACCCAATAGTTTACTGCTTGAGTATGGTTAATGGAAGCTTCACAGAGAAATCATTATGCTTAAACCTTAAACTTGGAAGTATTATCAAAGCACATAAAAAATACCTGGAGTGCTGTTTGTTTTATCTTTTGTATCAACTTCATCAACATTTGAAACTTCAACAAATTGATCATCAATTTGAATTTCAGTTTCATCAAGTATTATAATCTCATCTTCTTTCAATGTGATTTCATTTAACTGCTCTGAGGAACCTAATACATAAAAAAAATTGTTGTATAATCTTAATTGTATTCTTAACATTTTGGCTCAATTTTAAACAAGACTTACTACTACTGGCAGAAGAACTTGATTTTTCAGAAGCCTTCAAATTTGAATGAATTGTTTTTTCAATGTACTTTTCTTTTACATCTTCATCAGTGAAGTAGTTAGAACAAGCATCAAGGGGTTTCTCTACAGAGGGTTCTTTTATGTCAAATTCATGAATATCATCATCTACACTGTAACATCTGTAAAAAACAAAGCTTAAAATAAATGTTCAAAAAATTTATTTACTTCAAAAATAAAAGTTATCAACAAACCTGACATAAGATGTTGGTCCTTGTGAATCTTCTTCTATAACCTTAACACTACTTGAGCTTGACAAAGTTGTGTCCGGATACTTTGTATCATCATTTCTTTTAAAAATTTAAAACAATTAGCAAATATTTCTTCTTTTTTTTAGCAGTTATAAAATATAATTATAATAAATTATTTCTTCCTAATCTTTTCTTTTAATCATCTTAATCTTAGCAACACAAATTTTATGATTAGAAATATTTCTAGCTTTTATATTCTTTTTCAACATTAATGCTGTAATTAGTTCACCTTGTGTTAGACATAGTTTACCTGTTGTGTGTAACATAAAGCTCTTCTCCTGTATAATGTCTAAAAAAAAGTTTAAAATTTTTAAAGATTATATCTAATATTCTAATTATTATTTACTAAACCACCAATTATACCTGTTAAGTGCTAAAGATTCAAATAGATTTGATCCTTGGGACAGTGTTGCCAGCATATTGATAATACTAGGAATGTTCTTATTGCTCTCATTACTACCCCAACCTAGAAATATTAGAAACTATTTGCATGCATGAAGATGTAACACCTGTTGACAGATAATCAAATAAAAAGTGACTTTTTGTATTAATCATAAGGTTACCTGAACAGAGTAACATTTCAGAAGAATCATTAGCCTCAATATAAGAAGTAAAGTTGTCCTGCTTCTTAGATAAAGGTAGAGGTTTAGTTTGAGTCAGAAGGTACAGAACACTTGAAACAAAGCTGAGTCCTAGCTTGTGCAGCAAATCTTTTTCTGTCAAGCCACATGAAAGTTGACCTATAATAGAACAAAATATAGAAAATACTATGAAAGGAACATGCTAGAAAGGGGGGTGCCTCAGTTAATTTTACCCCTACTTTGGTGGTGCCGTGGGCACCTCCAACGGTTTAGGAGGGTGTAACTACCTCCCTCTAATAGATTTCAGAGGGGTAATTACCCCTCCAAGCAAATTTTACCACGCCATTTTACGCCACCTTCAAATTTCACCCCCCCCCCAAAAAAAGCTTGGATGTCCTTGTATGTAATGAAGCTTGATTTAGGTTTATATTTTTACCTTTCTTGAAATCTAATTTGGTTCCTCCAAAATCAACAGTTGTTGCCAACTTTTTAGAGCTTCCATGCAGCTTCAGTTCAAACTGTTGAACCTCATTGTTTTTTCTTAGATTGAGGTAGGTGTATGAGCAGTGGCCAAAGTCTAAACTCTTCCTTTTTGATTTTACAAGGTGTGTCCAAGCACCTAGAACAAGACCAGTTTCTCCAAAACAATCCTGAATTAAAAGTAATAAGTTTGGAGAATTTTGTGTATGAATTGTATCTAAACTTAACTCTTTTCTGGTTTCAATAACTGTCTGCTATGTCTTAACTGCTTTTTTTGCCCTTTGTGTACTTTTTTTTATTAACATTTTTTAATTACATACCTTAATAACCATAGCTCTCCAAGCAATATCATCTAGATTATCACCAACTTTTCCCAACTTTTTCTTGTACTTCCTTACATAGTCTGTCCCCACTGTATGGGCAACTACTACCATTCTGTTATCAACAATAACCTAAGGAATAACAAAAGCTTTCAAATTAATAATACAATAAATTGGTTGGCCTAACCTGACTGTATCACTCTTGGTACATTCCCATAGATAATTAATTTCTGTTTGTACATCTATCAATCCACATCAGTTAACTCTAATCCTGTGAGAATAGTCATATAATTCTTAAACTATCCAAGAAGATTCCTTTAATTGTATTCTATTTTAGGAAATTTTTGTTCAGACTTTAAAATATAGTGTTGATTGTGTGTTGGGTGTTATTTTACCAAATATTCAGGATGGTTGGAAGAAAACCGATAGTTATCATATATACCTGTACAACAGATAGAAGAAGATCCAGACAGTGAATAACTCTGATAGATATTCCTAAAATATATAGGATAGAAAATATAAAAACATTAAATATAAATAACTTTATTTTATTCTATAAATACAAATTATAAAGTAGGGATTATTAAATATTTAATACCTTCCCATATACTAGCTGCTATGCCCCTAGAGACCTTCAGTGGGACTTCAGTTGGGAGGGGCGAAGTCAACACTCCCCTTTATTGAAATTAAGTTTAAAAAAGGAACAGTAAAAAACTTTTTTTGTTTGGTCAATTTTTCAGGAGCGATTTCTCTTGAAAGGGGTGTGATACCCTACCCTAAAATGATGACAAACCTACTGAATGAGAAGAGCTACATTGTAAAGGAGAACCATAATGGCTTAGCAGTTAGCAAGATCCTACTGTACAAACAGACATCCTGTTACTTTTATAAATAAATTACCTGTTTCTCTTCCAGTCTTTTCTTGTATGATTGTATGAGTTGCCAGCCAGAGTGGCACTTCACTGTTAAGGTCTGGCAGATCATCCAGATTCATGGGTCCTAACACCTTACTCAAGTCTTTAGGATGAACGCATAAACATTCAAAGAGTCCTCTTTTGATACTGTTCAGAAAGATGTATGTTTCTTCCTATTTCATACCTCTTGAAGCAAAGAATCTAATCTACTCTGACTAATTTTAAGGAAAACTTAACAATGTTGAGTTTTTTTTTGTAGGAGATTAAGAGATTTTACTGAAGCATAGATTGAGGTGTTTGACAGCGCAATAAAGTATTTTCTTAAAGTAATCAATATTTATAACACACTTTCCTAAAGACTTTGTGGACAGGTTTCTCCAAGACTTTTCTTCCCTTTAGAATTGTCATTCTCATTTCTTTCTCAGCCCCAGAGAAGTAAAACTTGAGATTTGATATTCTTGACTCATTGATGAAATTGTAAGACTGGGATGGATGGTTGATTTGAACAATATCTGAGCTTACTCTACTCCCTGAAAATATAATTTTTAGGCAATTGAGAGAGTACTGTTCCATTTTTCTCAAAGCAACTTTCCTAGTAAAGTATTAGGCTTTGACAAAAATATTCTAGAAAATAGGTTGATAAAAAAATGAAATACCTATTGAAAGAAATGCTTGAATTTGGAATCCACAAACATCTTCAGGAAAATATAAATATCCTAATAAAGGTAGCTTATCTTGATCAAAAGTTTAAAAAAATGAGTGTTTTAATTTCATTTAATTTGTTTTATTTCATCTTTAAAAATTAAGAGGTCTGCAACAAAAGAGTAAAATTGTTTTAAAATCATGATTAGCTTTCCTGGAACCAATGCCTTGTATTTCAAGATTTTCTTTTTATCCTTCACATCAACATCTGTTTCTTTCAGGTCTTCAATTCCAGGAAGTGTAACTATTTAAAAAATGAGTCATTTGTGTTTGATTTTTTAATTCAAAATAGTTAACAATATTTATATCTTCTATAAAAATACCTTTTTTTTCTTCTGAATTGCACATGTCCTAAAATAAAGTTTGATTTAAAATTTGATAAATTTACTTTCAGTGTTTATAAGACAGAAAGAAAATATAACTTGCCTTGAAGCTCAGTGTTATCTTAGTCTGTTCAATATCATATTTCTTGGGCACTTTCAATGTTATCTCCATTATCATTGAATAACCTATAATTAACAATCTTGTAACAATTATTAATCTATATTACAAATCAATTAAATGTTTACAATTGAGTAAATCTGCTGAATGATATGTGCTTTTCCTTTTTAGCATTTTAGGGATTTACAGTGATGTTACTTATTTCAAGGATACTTGATTAAGCTATGACAAATAAGTTTGAACTTACCTATGCCCTTAGAAAATGATGCTAGTTGTTGTGGAGAAAGACAAAGTAGTTCAGGGTTAAGGGATGAAGCATCCAAAGGTATCAAATGAATCACATGACTCCTGTACAGAACTTGTCCTGAAGGGACCTTGATGATATCATCCCTGGAACCATATAGGCCTCTGTTTAAAGAATTTCATTTCATAGTACTAGCAGCTATGTCCTTAAATTCACCATTGGCATATATAATTGAGAGTAGCTAGATCAGTGTATATAAAATCAAGATCTATTTGTATGCACAGATGGACTGACAGACATCCTTTTTTTTTTACAATTAACTTGATGTTTTCATTGTTTTCAACTAAAGTGGTATAAATATTGATAGAAATATATCAATGAAATTTTCCTGTATGAAGGAAGACCAGCCATGCTGACTTGACTTCTATAATACTGTCTAGTACTTCCTGATCTGCTTCTTCTCATTCTTCTGTCTCTGTGCTCATCATCAGTCTCATCATTGCCACTATAAACATTCCACTCCCTACCATCAACATCTTGAAATACGGGAGTAAATCTGGCCTCACTATGATACAAAGGACTAGTTGTGTTTCTACTAATAACCCTTCTGTGGTCAGTAATGCTGCTGTTGCTAGTAAATCTGCTCATGCTAGTATCTACTGATTTGTCTCTAACTCTATTCAGTTTTCTTATTTCATTTCCCAGATCTGGATACAGGGATGGCAGTGATTTTGTCAACTCTTTGAAATTACTTGTTGTACCCAGTTTGGTCTTTTGATTGTTGAACTTTGATCTGAAATTACATTATTACTTTTTTCTTATTGTAATTGTTAAGTAATCAAAGTTAAAAAAAAAACTTATCAGAAGCAGTTTTTTTTGTCTATATGATCAAATAAGCCTGTTTCAATAGAGAGTAGCCTAATTAATGAACCTTCAATGACGAATAAAATAATACTTGCGCCTAGAACCAAGAGTATGAAACTGTCTCTCTTTGGCAACATCCTTGAAACTATTTTGATTGCTTGTGAAACTAATTGGCAGTGAGTAGGAGGTGAGGAAAGTTTCTTCCCAGACATCTGATGTTTCTTCAGTCAGGTAAGCTAAATCATTTCCTGAATAGATTAAGATTTTGAAATACAATTTATTTAATGAGTCTAAAATACAATTGCATGCTAATAATTTCTCCTAAGCTATAGCCTGGAAAATATAATAATTTTTTATCCATTAATTTTAACCAAAGATAATTACAAAATAAAATTACTTAACCTGAGCTATTACAAGAACTAATAAACTTCAAGTCTGTTATACTCATCCTGTAAAATAAATTATTATTAGTTTTCCTAGTTATCAAATTCTTATTTAATTTAGATAATAAAATAATAAATGGTTTCTATTGCTGTTCTGTGCATCATATAAATAGTTAAATTTATGATATGTTTAGAAAAAACAAGTTTTTCATCATTTATGGAATTTGGTGTACACCACAAATAATTGTATTGGTTCATCAAAGGAAAACAATTGATAGTTGATTTATTGCTTTAACTTTTAGTCATCCTATAGGTCTTAATTAAATATTTGTCATACTTTTTCAAATCTTCTTGATAAATTTCAGGTTTAAGTTTGTGAACACTCCAAACAAGGTCCACATCATAATCTGGTACAAGTTTATTTCCAGGATATATTCTCTGTAATCCTAACAACATGGCATATCTAAACAAACAAATATACAACTATCATTTTATACAAATTTTTTGAGAATTTGACAACCTATGAAAAAATATTTATTTTTCTATTTTTTGTCCTTGTACAGGGTCATTCAAGAGAAATGATTTTTTTCAAAACTTAATTATGCATAGAAAATAAAACAATTATGTAAAATGCTTTATATATTTGGAAAACCTATTACGAGACATTTATGTTTCAAATATTTAAAAATGATTATTTCAACAAATTATGCCCTAAAAACCGGTTTTTCCAAAGGCC
>LS052901.1:2890-17149 GCA_900241095.1 Acartia tonsa | reverse complement strand
GATCGCTATTAGGTTGGTGGCTGTAACTCTGACCACGACTACGGCAACGGCTACGCTTTTAAAGATCCAGCTCAGAACTCACTATGGGTTACAAGAATACAGTTTATATACACAGATTATAGATAATTAAGTAGGCAATCAAAAGGGATGTAGATTAATGGGGAAGCTTCATCCAGGTGAAAGAAAGAAGGGTAGGCCATCTGAGGGGGTAGACTGGTGTAGCCGGAGAAAGGGTAGGTAGCTCCGCTGGAAGGGGGAAGGGGGAAACCCTTACCCCCTTATCTGCTGGCAAAAGTTGACCGATTTAATTGGCCGCTGGAATGTTGATAAACAATGGCTTTTGTCTGAGGGATCATTGTGAGAAGATAGAACACCTGATAGTGTATCTAAATTTAGCTTGCAGCCAAACTTCTCTGTGAAACAACAGTCTGTCGGCCTACCACACAGATATTACAACTTGATGAAAAAGACCGGGAGGGAGGGGACATTTGGTTCTTTATTACACTAGTTTCCAAAGTTTTCTTATTCGTTAGCATAACAATTTTTAGGACTTTTATTAAATTTTGATTGGTTGGTTCATAATTGTAATCTACACATGGGGTAATTTTGTGTATAATCATTGGTATGTACATAAATCTATTGGCTATTGTCTTTTCTCTTTAGATCCATGTAAAAAATATCTTTATAACACGCAAAGTATATTCTTTAATGTGTATCTTCCCCCACTGTACGTCTGTCTGTCTGTCTGTTTGAATGTAACGCCTTATAACATGGAATATATTTCATGTGATTGTATTTAGCTCAAGATTCAGCAATTTGTTGGGATAAAATCGGAGTATTCAGGTTTTGGGATGTAGACAAAAATAATTAGAAATATTTTCCTTAGACTTGTTTGTCAGAATGCTGGCCCTTTGTACATTGTTTAAACAATGGTCGATAAATCGATGTATTGTACATACCTGATTGCGATACATAAAGTTACCCTTTTGAAGATTAAAATTATTAGAGGAAAACATTGAACTCTGGTAGTAGTTTATAACAACCAATTAAGATTTTGTCTAATAACTGCATCCAAGTTTTAAAAAATTTGAGGGCAAGGGAACCCTATAAATTCACCTAACTAAAATGAACGGGTATAGTCTCTTTCGTGGCATTTCGTCGTATTTTGATAATGGCTTTTGATAGGTTATTATAGGTTATATTGGGTTACGTGATTGCTCCGCAGGGGCTAGAAATAGGAGAAAAGCTACGCTACTATGAAAATACAAAGAAACGTCCCTTAAAGGGCTTTGCCACGAAAGGGACTGTACCCAAATGAAAATTATATAAACTTCATATTTTTGGCAATTATATTAAGTCATTGCAACTCTATGTCATCTTTTGAATCATTATGAAACATGGTTCTATTAACTAACTTTATGAAAGGTGAAGATATATGATAACATAATCATTTTCTATTGATGGTAAGGTAAGGAATTTGGGTTGGTTAGGGTGTAATAAACCAGCGACCGTGGCTCAGCACGTAGCACACTCGCTATTCGTCGGGGAGGTGAGAGGTTCGAATCTCAGCTTTAATGCGACATAACTAAAGAAGTATAAATATCGGTTCCTACTGCTACTATGTCAGATGCGCGACATTACTAGTTAGAGAAGGGGTTAGTCTTGGCCCAAAACAGGCGCAACTCGTTACCATTCACAGTTAGGACTTATCAGACAAAGGTCATGCAATCAAAGGGTTGGATGTCTGATGGGTGTTACTTAACCTAATACCCCGGGTGTTTGGACAGTAAAGCTCCCCTTGGTTATAATGGGTTGTTGGACCATGGCGTTTGAATGTCATGGACTGCATCTCTGCCCCTGTGAGGTAATTGACAAGGTGATAGAGTGTAATAGGGGGAATAATCATCCTAAATTTTTAAGTATTTTTGTATTTTATAGTCTGGTTAATTGGTGCAAAAATCATAAAATTTATTTTTGAAAAAAAAATTTCATCATGTTGTTGGAGGAAGGAGTTTTTTAAAGAGGTTGGTTTACCATTCCCCCTAAAATAATAGCATAAAACCATGTTATGACCAGTGGGGATATTCTATGAAAGGCTGAGCATAATCAGCTGGACGGACAAACTAATGGACAGACAGACATAGTTCTACCTACAGCGTTTTTCTAAACTAAAGTAACCCAAAGAATGTAAATTTTCTGCTAAATTGCACTGTAAATAATTTAAAACCCTAACCACACTGTTACTATATGTCATATTCTAAGTATTGATACATATTACACCTTTCTATCTATTAATATTTTTCTCATGTTAGTCTTGTGCCCCAGCATTACATCAAAATCAACATATGCCATTGAATGCCACGGACGTCTAAGAGAGGAAGGAGGGGTTGAAGATTTTTTGTCTGCTAGAAATTGTGTTAATCAATTTGATTGATTCTTGTCTGCTAGGATCATAACAAATTCAGCGGCAATTGTGCGCTAGTCCCCAAAGTCAGTTAGAACCTGCTAAATCATTCACAGACACTTTACGTGAGTCCCCAAGGTTTTACATTCCTTAAATATTGAATATTTGATTCATTGTCCCATCCCTAAATCCCTGCAAATATGTCAACAACATTCTCCAAGGTTTAATAGAGTTTCTTATTGTCCTTCTTCCTACACCTTCTTTATATCTTCCTCTCTCTCTCCACACACACACATACACACACACACTCATATTCAATTGATATGAATATTGTCCTGCCAAGAAAATTAACACTAAGCCCATGTTCCAAAATCAATAAAGTTATTCTGCTTAAACTAAAAATCTTGTACATCTTAGGTTAACTTACAAAGTAAACCCGCGACTCTGGCATCACTAGCAGCCACTCGTGGTCAGATTCAAATCATGGCCTATCACTGTGTCATAGCCAAAGACGTTAAAACAATGTTCCCACTGCTATTTCAGACATACATAGTCAAAACTAGAGGGAATGCCTTGGCCTAAAACAGTTGCAACTCATTACAATGCACGGTTTGCAATTATCAAAATTTAGATCAGAGTAAAACAAATTTGGCCCAACATGGCTATCCAGATTAATTTAAAAAATTTACAGATAGAAATTTTTTTTATAAATAGCAAATAGAATAGTTTTTCTTCCGATGGAAAAAGTTATTTTCTTTCTTGTTTCTACTTAATCCAGAATCTAATGAAAGAGTAAATTATTCAGAAATATTTACGTATTAAATTGAACAATTACAAAAAGTGAGCTAACAGTTAGAGAAAGCATTAATTAAATTTTATTGTTACAGATAATTTTATAAACGATCTTTCTCATTGATTGAGATATTACATATTTTCATAATACTTTTTTTGTTAGTTAAACAAATAATTTTTGGACGTATATGCTATGTTTCTTTTAAACCAAAACTAGCGGCTACGCCCCTAGAAGCCCATTTATTTTTCATTTAAGAAAGAAAAAGTAAGAAAATGTTTGGGGTCGTCATTTTTTTAGGGACGATTTCTCTTGGGAATAGTTATAAACCTAACATAGACCTATAAGAAGTTTAACTGTAAAAGAAAACCAAATCGGTTCAGCAGTTAGCGAGATTCTGCGCTACAGACAGACAAACATCTTTTTACTTAATGATTAAATGAATAATAACACGTCAAAATTGATACTTTTTTTCTCATACAAAATAACCCTCTCGCTTTTGAAACAGAAATTTGTTTGCAATCTAAATTTGGTCTTAATTTTGGTGCCAAACTTCTTAAGTCTTCAGACCCCTGCCTGGGTGGTTTTAGTAATATTTATTATGGAAATATTACATTAAATTATGATTAAATTAGCCTAGAACTCTACTGTCATCTTATTGTAAAATATTTGTTCAGGATAAGACAAAGACCGATAAATTGATCTAAATCCCAATGATGATACACAAAATTACCCCATCTGTAGATTAAAACTATTGGTTGAAACATTTCAAAATTCAATAAAAGTCTCCAGATATGTTAAGCCTATGAGTTGGAAAACATTAATATGAACCTTTGGGAACTAGTGTAATAAAAAAGCTAGTGTCCACTCCCTCCCTACTCCATCAATCACCTACCTAGGGGATGAAAGTTTTGTTTCTGTCTAGAAGTGAGTTTGCAATATTTAGTGAGTATTTTACTTAAACTTTTCCTCAATTAAAAATAACAATTTCTTTTGATTGATGCTATACTTGTCTGGTAAAAATATCCTCCTGTTATATAGAGTACTTGCGGCTTCGCCTCTAGCCTCTAGGGGCTTTGCCCCAAGAGGTTTGATCAACCTAATTTTTTTTGTATTTTAGATTTAAAAAGATAAAGTAAAAAAAATTTTTGCGGTGGGGAAATTTTTTTTGTTGAGGGGGGAGGGGTATTTTTCGTTTTTGGGGAGGTTCGGGGTGTCCCATCCCCCCAAAAATAGTTTAAAACTATCACAAGACAAGTAGGTATATTCCCTGAATATTAGAGCCCAATCGGTTTAGTGGTTACTGAGATCTTAAGCTTCTGACGGGCAGACAGATAGTCAGACAGACGGAGATCGTTTTACTTTGTATTACAGATAGGTTTTTTTTTCTCTCTGAATCTTAAGATTTCAATAACTTCTACACTAATTTAATAAGGTTTTTTGTAAGACAAAGTTTTTTTCAAATATACCATTATTTAAGAAAATATAAATATTGTAAATTTTTAGAATAAAGTTTATTGACCTTAAACATTAGTTGATTAATATCTTACTTCATTAGTAATATT
Source organism: Acartia tonsa (assembly GCA_900241095.1). Classification (NCBI taxonomy): domain Eukaryota; kingdom Metazoa; phylum Arthropoda; class Copepoda; order Calanoida; family Acartiidae; genus Acartia; species Acartia tonsa. The sequence continues at coordinate 12,390 of LS052901.1, read as the reverse complement.
TTTATAAATGTTTTGAACAGTTTGTAATATGCAAAAAGTTTCTTTTTTACCAGGGATCTTAAAGGATAAGACAATGGACGATTTATTCATGTAAATTCCCATTGATGATAAACAAAATTTACTTTATATTAAAATTAAATTATGAACAAAGTTTGTAAAATCTAATAAAGATTTTCTAAAAGTACTCAAATGTTTATAAAACTTTGAGTACTAATATAATGCACCATCCAATGTCTCCTTTCTCCCTGATTTTTACCTTCCAATAAATATATTCCTAGGAATAAACAATTTATGTTAGTTAGACCTTGGCAGAGCATTTGATTGCCTAATCTACTAATCTTCAAGTACATAAAGTACAGTCTTGTTTTTACAGACTTCATACTGCACTGTATGTATATTTATACATAAATATCTTCGCCCCTAGCATCTAAGTGCTTTATATTATCTGTGTAGGGGAGGTATAAAAAATAGCATAAACACATCATATGAGCCTTATTAAATGTATTACGGCTCAACACCGCGTCATAACTAAAGACGTTAAAAATGGTCCCTACTGCTGCTATTTTAGATGCAAAAAATTGATAGACAGAATATGCCCAACTCATTACTATGCACCGTTAGGACTTTCAGAAAAATATTAGAAATCAAAGGTTGGTTGTCTGTTGAGTGTTACTTAACCTAATACCCTGGGTGTTTGAACAGAAATATATATGCTTACTTTTGTTATCATTTATTGTTGGGCCATGTGCAGCAGCCTCGCCCGTATAAGGTAATTGATAGGCTATAATGTCTTTTTAAATTTGAGGTTTTTTTCATTAGGTAAGCTTTACATGGTTGGGCCGGATACCAGATTCCGGATATTTGGCATTAGAAATCAGCCGGATATTACAAATGGCGAAATATCCGGCAAATTACCAGATATCCGGCCGGATAACTGGATATCCGATATCTGGATAGTTTCAATGTCCGGCTGGATATTAGAAATGGCTGGATATCCGGCCAAGCCGGATATACGGTCAAACCCTAAAGCTTTAAAATGGTAAGAGGTACAAGTAAAGTTATCTAACTATCTCCCATCAATCTATCAGAGTCTTTTGAACAAAATATCTGGCAAAATTCTATTTTCTGAAAGAAAAGGACTTATATCACACAGCTCTAGGGATCTTAAGGGATAAGACAAAAGATGAGAAATTAAATCTACAACCTTTTAGTAGATTCAAAGTGATGGTTGAAAAGTTTGTACACTACTAGTTTGAATACTAATTCCTCCTTGACCCTCCCCCCCCTTGTGCTGATTTCTTTGAAGCGCTGAAAAATGGCATGTGTCATGTTATACATATACTTCTAAAAAGGATGGATGAAAGGAGAAGTGGGAAAGGAAACCCTAAACAAGAGTTGGATTGGGAAGTATTTTTATGACGTCACACATGACTCTTTCCAACGCTTTCCCAAAAATCTTATTGAATATAACATCAAGGGGAATATATGGGTGATCCTATAATGAAATATTGGCTTCAACCCCAACTCTTCCTCTTGAATAATCTAGAAATGGTCAACTTTGTTAAAAGTGAAGATTGAAGACAGGAGGAAGACAAATGGAAATTGAAGTCAGCATCTTTCATCTCAGTGGCACAGAGATATGTCAATTAATTCAAATAGTTTTTTCTCTATTTTTTTTTATCCGTGAGAATTTTTTCTTAATAACTCTTTCATCTACATTAAAGTGGAGCTTAAGCAATTTTTTTTAAATTTAGGGTTGCAAGAAAATAAATTTCCAGTATGGCTTTGAAATCGATTAATATCCACTGGATTAGAACCGGTTCTCGGCCATACTGAAAAATAACGTAGAGCATCGTAATACACAATTTTTCAAGAATATTAAAAAATCATAAATTTTCATCTAACAATTTTCCATTTTGATATCCGCGAAAAGCTGTCTATAATACGATGCGTATAGTATGTGTATAAAATACTATTTTATCCTATGATGAAAGTTGATTGACGAGAAAAACCAAATATTTTTGCGGATTTAGTTTTTTTAGGAAAAGGTATAAAGTACATCTTTACATAATAGTACTGTACATTCCCACATTTTTATTGTCTCTTTCAGCGTTGCGGAGCCGGAGCCGGAGCCGCCATATTTTGCTAGAGTCGGAGCCGTAATTTTCGTTTTAAAACGGCTCCGGCTTTGGGTTAGCTAAAAAAAGATATTTTTTTATTTATTATAATTTGGTAACTCTGTTTTGTCGTGTGCAGTGCAAATGCCCCTTTTAAGTTTTTCAAGTCCAATTTCATCAAACATTGAAATTATAAAACCTTCAAAAGTCTATTCACTTGGCAAAAAAAATATGTTGAGTTTTTCTTGATTTTAAGTCGGATCCAGAGCTAGAGCCGCAAGAAAAATGAAACGGATCCGCAACGCTGGTCTCTTTTATCTTTTCTCCTTTGTAACTGTTGTCAATTGAGTTTAAACAAGGACGATTTCGTCCACAGGTTGAACATAGTGTCTTAAAAATCCACTGCACCCATATGCAACCCTCCCTAGAGAAATCGTAAAAAATATTTTTTTTAAATAGGCGGCGCCAATGTATATGTATACTCAATTGAATTACCTTACTACAAGGGTGCCGAAACTATTTCTTTTTAAAAGCGAAACTTTTCTATAATTAGGGTCGGTCAGTCCGTCAGTCCGTTAGTCCGTCCGTAACGGATAGCTTTTTTCGTTAATTTAGGCATGTTAGAATCGATTTCAAACTTTGCATGATGGTTCCTGTAGTAATTAGGTACGATATAGAAAGCGTAGCAACTCTAATCGTTACCAGAATGTCCGTACGTCCATTTTAAACATATTGACTTTTTTACTTTTTTAATAACAATTTTTTATGTGAAAAAATCATCCGATTGTAAATTTTTGGATTACTGATTCCTATTACAATAACGTACAATATTATGAGCGAAGCATCTCTATAATTATTAAAAATGTCAGTATGTCCTTAAAGAGAATTATGTATTTAAGAAGTTTTGCAACAAATTTATAAACGTATAATTTTGTCAAACTTATATTTCCATATTTTGTATATTCAGTTCTGACACTCAACAAAAGTTAATGTTCGTCTGTCATATCGTTTCAGAGCTTAGCTTTTATGGATGTTGTCATCCTTGTTTTTCTATCTTTTAGCTGTTTTTCTTTTACCTAATTATTCTTTTTTTCAGTCAGGAAAAATACTCGATTTGCTTCTTGTCTCTTAAATATTTTCAATGTGTCATATCTTGAATGTAGGACGTGATGTTAAAATTGTGTCGACACTGACAAGAATAAAGGCCGAGCTTCCAGAGCCAGTGTCAGCCTCAAGTGATGGCCCGCTCAACCGAATTCATAATCAACATCCAGGTAAATACAAGTCATTACCTTCCTCAAATGTACTATTTGATAAGCGAAGCTTTTTTACTATAAGGGTTGGTACGTATGTCCGTACGTAGCGTATAGCTCCTATTATTAATTTGTGCTTAGGCATGTTAGAATGGTGCAATCAACTTCAAACTTGTCATTATTATTCCTGTAATAATTAGAGAGGATTTAGAAAGCGTAGTACCTTTATATCGTTACCAGTAAGTCTTTGGGTCCATTTAAAACCTGTGGTTTTGTTAACTTTTAAAATTATCCTTTTCCTGTGATTTTTGTTATAATGATTTAAAGGACAACAAGGTACAATGTTATAACCTCCCTCTGTAAGCGAGTCCTATAAATGTAATCTGTTCTTAAACAGAGAAAGTGAACCCCAAATTCCATTGATTTATAGGCCTTAAGAGGCATATCTGCTAGATATATTATTCCAAATATTTCTTTTAGTTCCTGCTGGCAGTGAAAATAAATTCTACGAATACATCTTACAGAGAGTTGAAGAAGAAACAAGAATAAGATTTATGCAACAACAGGAGAAACAGATCAAGAAGAAATCTAAATCTCGTTCGCGCCAAAATTCTTCGCACCACACCAAACATTTACAAGAGCATGAAATTAAAAGGGAAACATCAGAAGAGCATGCAATCATAAATGAAAAGATAGATGGTAAAAAGATTAAAAGAGGGCGGTCGTATGACAATTACAAGCAGGAAATGGACACTAAAAGAGAAAAAACGTCTAAAACTGGAGATAGATCAAGATCAAAACGAAGAGAAAGTCACAACACAAGGCATAGAAGTAGATCAAAATCAAGAAATAAAAGTTCAGAATCTCAATCAAGAAACCAAGAAAAGAAAGTGTCTGTTTTCAGTCGTATTGGTCACAGAGCAAGGTCAAAGTCAAACCATAGAAGGCAGGGGTCTAAATCTAAACACAGAAGATCAAGATCCAGGCAAGGATTAAAGATTTTGTATTATAGGAGAGGGGGGTGGTGTAAATTTTTCATGCGGCATAGGACAAGATTCAAACCCATTACCTACCCCTTATTCAACAATCGGTTGTGTGCATAGTTGCCTTTTAAAATGTCAAAATATATTTAATCCGTAAATTAAGGTCACACGATAAATATTCACATACAGAAAAGAACAGATCAAGGTCTCCTCATAGAAGGTCGAAATCTCGACACAGAAGGTCGAAATCTCGAAATAGAAGGTCGAAATCTCAAAATAGAAGGTCGAAATCTCGACTTATAAGGTCGAATTCTGGACATTATAGGTCGAATTCTCGACATAGAAGTTCCAGATCAGCTCGTGAAAACTCCAAATCCCACAAGAAATCGCATTCAGATTCTAAAAAAGAGAGAAACAGATCTAAATCTAAAGAGAGAAAAAGATCTAAATCAAAGGATATAAAAAGATCTAGATCAGAAGACAGGAAACCCAAATACCGATCAAAATCAAGGTAACAATTGTAATTTACAAATAAAATCCCATTATCTATTTGTGAGATAAAGGGATATACCTACATAAATAAAATATGAAATTATAATTTTCTGAATAGCCTGTAAATATTGGAATTGAAAAGGGGCACAAACTGTCAATATTTGAATATTTTTTGGTATTAAGTTACCGTATAAAAATTTATAGGTACCATTACGTAATAATAGTACAAAAACATTTTTTCAGCATAATAGGTATGCGGATTTGTGCGCATTTAAAAACACTTTACAATATCATGGATTCACTATCATGATTTTTTTCAAATTTAAAGTGCAGATTTTGTTTTGTATGAGCAGATTTTTTCATAACCAGAGACCAACTGAACATTTGCTTTGTGCAGAATATGCGTATTTTTTTCATGATATTTGGTAGCCACCCTGCATTTTTAACATCAACACTTAAAATTGTGATAGTTTATTTGTTGTAGATCGAAAAGTATAAGTTCAAGATCTAGTTCTGACTCAAGACAATCTTCCAAAAGACAAAGATCAAGTTCTACCGAAAATGAAACTGTCACACAGGAAGACAAAGAAGCTCAGGTTCATTTTTGAAATACTTTTATTGTTTTAATTAACCTAATGAGTATTATTGACAATTATATGTAAAATGTAGTCAGCCATTCAATGTCCTTTAAAACTTAAGCTGGATATGTATTTAAGGAGGTCTTATTTCTAGAAAACCGAACCAACTCCCTCTCCCATTTTATTTTAAAAACCTATTACTAGTCCATGTAAGTTTCTCTAACACTGCGGGGACCCTATTGCCACGGTGCACTATCCAAGTGGTTATCTTTTAACTTTTACCTAACCTAACCTTACAATGAACTATGACATTAAATTTGCCTTATTTTCTTTTTTGAAACTAATTGTGGTCCAATTTATGTTTTTTTTCTGTTTTAGATGTTAAAAATCCGCCTTGAGGTTGAGGCCATGTATACAGATGCCATGAATGCTATGATTGTGCAGAAAGAACAGGAAGTTAGAAATTTACAGGCAAGTCTTCCTTTTTTTATTAACCTTACATTAAATACATTGGATGTATATCTCACTATTTGTCTGTTTTCTTGAAGGATCTCTTAAACCGCTTTTGTTTGATTGTTTGATTAGCCATAGTTTCTTAGGGTTTGGACCTAAGACTACTGGAGTATGTTGAGACACTTTTGTATAGCCACCAGAGCCAGCTTAAGCTCCACGTTCAAGTATGACTTGACACGCTGTCTCATGAGAGCTCCTCGTTATTACCTCACCCTCGCCGGTTTTGAGTATGGCAGGTGTCCCAGATTAAGTCACCGTAATGAATGACACTCTCCTCAGAGGAGCCTGGGATTAAGGGAAGTGATGGTATTATACACTTGATTATTAGGCATCCAAACTACCTAACAATCTCCCTTCCAACGCAACTGGGGGAGGTTGCGTGAATACACATTGGAGAATTCGAGACAACATGTTGTGATTGCAACATGCATGGGTTTGAACTCGAATTCTCATCACCGTAACTCAGTGCAGTACCACAGAGCTACGGCGCTTAAACCGCTGAGTCGTAATGGTTCTTCTTTTCAGTAAAGTTTTTTTTATAACTATTTTGGGGGGTTATTTCTTTAATTTGAGATGGGGGTGTCCACTTCCCCTCCGGAAAATTATAGCTAAAAGGACCCTTAGATATATCCCGAAGACCTTGCGAGATCTAGCGGATGGACAAGCGGACGGACAGACAAACGAGCATTGTTCTACTTAGTTTCATGGATAAACAAATTCAAACCATTTATGGCCTTTCAAATATAAGTATTATTAATTATGTTATTTTTAGGCATTTGTATCTGTACCTGGAGACTTAAAATGCCAAACTGGATACTCTACTGGTACAGTGCCTTCTAAACCTCAAGGTATTCCTACTATTAGGTCATTTCCCATAAAATGCCAATCGAGCATTGAAATCCATCTCTTATTTTTAAATGAAATAGTTTTTTTATAATACCTTACCACTGCGGGGTCATTAACCCTGCAGGCCCCCCATTACCCAATAAGTTTTGAACAAATCAGGTAGAGAATCAAATTCAATAAAAGAAACCAAAGTTTCTGAGCCAACAATTAAGAATAGGTAGTTAAAAAGTTTGTCTAAAAGCTTTAGCCGATTTTATCTGTCTTTAAAATTGTAAACACTTACTTACTTTTATACAGTAAGACTTTTTTGTGGGTCTTACTGTGCATTAATTTTTTCTTGTTTATTTTAGTTATGGAGTGCCAAAGTCAGAATTTAGCTCAGTTTACCGCAGTTCCAACCAATTTGTAAGTCTAACCGAAACCGTTAATATTTAAACCAATTTAAATCATATATTTAGGGGAAGTTGTGTGATTGTATTTGCTTACTTAAATTTTCTCAGTTTATCATACTCTACTGCTTAAATCCTCAAATATACAATATTAGGTACAGGAACAAGGGACAGTGATTCTGACAAACAAATCTCAGTGAAAATTTCCCCACAACCCTAGCAACTTCCCCTATTATTGATTAGGTATTTTAAATCCATAAGGTATTTTAAAAATAAGTTTTAAATTACTTAATCTTTTAGGAATAATTCTGCGGGTGCACCCACGTCAAATGAGACAATTCCAGGGTTGACAATTTTGGAAAAAATCCCAAATTTGGGAGCTCTACTGACCAAGCTGTTAGCTGAAACAGGGATGCCAACCAATGGAGTAACACCAGTAAAAATAAGTCAACAGAGTGTATCTGACCATACAAAGACACAAATGCCTGATCTTGGGGAATTATCCCCAATGACGACCACAAAGGATCCATCTGAACAATTTACCGCCATATTTGCTCCAGCACGTGGATTGTTCCCCAGAACAAGTAACGAACGCACAGGGTTGCCTGATGTGAATATGAGTGTTGCACCCACGAGTAATAGTATTGACATTTTGACTGGAAGCACGTACAACACGCATGAAGATGTAAAGCCACCTAAACCTGATTTTCACATTTTTATGGTAAGACATGGCAAAAAACATTTGATTGATGAAAATCAGATTTGCTTAGATTAGGTAAAAGATTGATTGAGGACTTATGTTTCGTGTAGATTCCCATCACTGCTTATTGGTCATTTTTTTTATTGATTTTCATTCAATTTCAAAATTTTACATAAACAAGAACAATAGGTACCTAGAAAGTTGGTTTCCCTTGAATATTATTTGAACCACAAATAAAGTATTTTTTAGAAGAAAAAAAACAGTTTTGAAGCGTTTTTAAGGTTAGGTTAAGTAAAGACTAGAGGAGCCCCGCAGGGCATTTACCCTGTAGAATACGCCAAAAAAAGTTAGACCTCCCTTCAGGGCTAGAAAAAATATTGTATCTCTTAAAAATTTCAAATTAAGGTGTTTTATATGTACAAAATAGGTTTGAGAAAAAGTACCGTTCAACATTTTGAAATATGTTTTAGGAATTGAGAAGAAGGTATGGAAACGACTTCAAACAAGAAACTGATATTCGGGATGTATTGCATCTAATTGTTACCAAACCATGTAAGTTTAAAAGTTTTAGAGTTGTTGCTTTTTGAACAACAAGTTTTTACCAACCAGTTCTTAAAATATAGGGAAAAATGAACTTAAGTAGGTACTTTTTCTTTATATCAAACTGAAAAATGGTTGCTAGTATTATTCTTGTTTAAAAGTAACAGGATGTGTGTGCGTGTATCTTTTTGTCTGCACAGAAGGATCTCGCTAAACGCTAAAATGATATGGTTCTTCTTTACAATTTGGCTTTAGTTAAGTGTCAAAATGTTTTAACCACTTATTGTAATCTTGGATCATCATTGATGATGAATATCAATTTGTCGGCTATTGTCTTATCCCTTTAGATCCCTGGGCGCAACTGTTAGGATTAACAATGTTACTGTTTCAGATGCCTCCAGATTTATCCAAGAAAACCTGTTTTTAGTTTCGGAGAATGATAAAGAAGTATTCTTTCAGGAACATTTTACTAACATATTATTTTTTTATTTATAAACATACTTTTCTATACATTGTGCGTGTCCGTCCGTCTGTACGCTCATCCATCATACATATAGAATATAGATTTAAATATTTAGAATAGTTTTGCTTTATTCTATTTATGACTATTTAAAACTAAAGTGCCGCCAAGTTATTTTAAAGGGCGAATATACAGGGTCATTCAAGAGAAATGATTTTAAAAAAAACTTAATTATGCATAGAAAATAAAACAATTATGTAAAATGCTTTTTATATTTGGAAAACCTATTATGGGACATTTATGTTTCAAATATTTAAAAATGATTATTTCAACAAATTATGCCCTAAAAACCGGTTTTTCCAAAGGCCTTTTTTTCGAAGATTTATTGATTTAAAGGTTGTAAAAAAATGCGCACCTTTTTGAAATTTAAATTGCGCAGCTTGTATTAATAGTAGAAAAATGTTATGCATATCGTTAGAATCGTCATAAGCTCTGTTTTTTTAATATATAAAAACCATTCCTGTGCTACGTATAGTATAGGAGCTAAGAGCTAAAATGTTCCAATTACTTAAAACTTTTCAACCTTTTTCTCACATTTTTCAACGTAGCTCCTAAACTACAAATAGCAC
>LS047869.1:6670-21345 GCA_900241095.1 Acartia tonsa | reverse complement strand
ATCAGGGTTCGGAAGCCGCGCCTCAGCCGCGCATAAGCCTCAGTTTTAAACCTGCTTGTGAGCAGAAAAATAAATTTAAGAAAGAAGGATTGTCTGCCAAGAGCAGTTTTACACATTCAACTAAATTTTATAGTTTTTAAATGACGATTTCAGTGAGGTTTACACGCGGCTTACGCGCGGCTTCCGATCCCTGCAATTTATGTTGCTAATATGGAACTAATTTACTGGTTATTTCGTTAATCTAGTAAAAGGGGATGGTGTAACGGGTGTGGATGGAGGATATCGTTTTAGTAGCCAGTTGAAAGTTAATATAAGTTTCTAACAGTGGTATTCACAGTGGTATGTTTGGTCAGTTCTCTCGTCCAGTAGGAGGAAGGGGATTGTGTAAAGGAGGAATAACTTTAATAAAGTTCATAAAAATCTGGTGCAACATCCAAATAATTATATATATATTGATGTAGACCAAATCTAACATGTCCAAGACAATTATGAACGACTAATTGGTTTGCATAATGACAAATAAAAATAATTAGATTTTCAATTGAACCCCGACCGCCATTTTAGAACAGTTTTCAACTATTTATCTATTCATTTTTTCCCTAACCTCGTAAAAATTCCCAGTCCAATATTCCTGATTGCAGATTCAATTAATAGATCTGATGTGTCATCCAAGAATTTATGCAAAAAATGTCATGTCAAAATTTGATCTGGACAAAAATATTTTTCTCTGGTGCGCTTATGTCATCATTTACATTGGATTATAAAAGTAGTTTTTTTATAATCCAAGACCCATTGCGTTTTAATAAATTGGGCTTAAAAGTGCACTTATTAATTAACAGCATTTTTAAAAGCGAAGCTTCTCTAATTTGGGGTCGGTCCGTCCCTAACGGTTAGCTTTTTTCTTGAATTGATACATGTTAGAATTGACCTAGTTATTTTAAACATTGTCTGATTTTTACTTTTTGGACAACAACTTTTTGTAGATAAAATTATCCTATTCATCGTATTTTTTTGAATTTAAAAACAATTTTCAAGGTTCTTTTAATTAATTTAGTATTCGTAAGCAAACTGTTCACTATAAGCCTAACCTAACTTAAACAAAAAAATTAAATTGTTTTATACGTTGAAAATTATGCAAAATTTCTTTTTTTGTTTAACATTAGTTTCATATTTTAAGTTTATATTGTCCAATAATGCCCAAAAACAATAAGTTAAATAAGTTAAATTTTATTTTCAGATTTCACATTGTTCTTCCATTAAACAAAGATGAAAACATTGATATCCTTATACTAAAGTAACAGGATGTCTATTTGTTTGTCTCTGTGTTTGTGTGTCTGTATTTTTGTACCGAAGGATCTCGCTTACCGCTGAACCGATCGGGTTCTCCTTAACAGGGTAGCTTCTCATAGGTCCCGGGGTCCCGGGGAGGTTTATAACTATTTTCTTGGGGGGTTGGGCTTAGGGGCGACGCCGCTAGTATTCAAATAAAGTAGTTATTTCTAAAATCTTGTTTTATGGAGGTGTTGACACCCCCACAAACCCTTCCTCACGCCACTAGTTTTAGGGGTATATGTAGACCTTCACTCGGCAGGGTTAAATATCTTTAACTAGGACTTGCTATACCAAGATATATAAAAATGAAACCAAACTTATGACTTAGAATATACTGACGCGCAAACCATAAATTTTATGTGTACCTAATATATTTTATATGAGGATATAAACTAAAAAGTTGTATTAACTACTTGAGTAAAATGAGAAATAGAACTTTATGAGAGTTGTATTACAATACAGCAAATGATTTGATGTATTATAAGCAAAATGCGTCATTAGAGGCTAGAGCCAAACTTCTTTACAGGTCCGTCCTTCTGCCTTAGTACATCATTAACGGATAGCTCTCTTTGTAAAGTAAGGTATGCTAAAAAATTTTTATACTAAAATATCTATTGGGGTCAAACCTCTACAACTTGAAGATTGCTAGGGTCATTTATTCTATCCCCTGAATTCCCTCTTTAGGGCGTTCAAGCCTTTTTGGAGGGTGGGTTTAACCCTTAACGCCCCCCCCCCCTTTGGATGTCTTTAGATAAATCTGTAGATAAAAATCTAATTTGTTGTGCGAATTATTTAGTTGTTACGTATGGACATAAGTTAATGTAGTTTGATAAAGTTTTCTATAAAAGCTGACTCAACAAATATTTACAATAATTTTCTCAGAGGTTAATACTCTCTCAATTATTTTAACTATTATTCAAAAAATTATAATTAATCAGAGATCTAAAGGGATAAGACAATGGCCAATAAATTGGTGTACATCACCAATAATGATACACAAAACTACCCCTTCTGTAGCGTAAAATAAGAGGTTTAAACGTAAGAACAATCAACTTAATAAACAAACCAATCAAAATTCACTAAAGTCCCCAAAGTTGTTAAACTCTGGTTAATAATGCTGCTACTCTATAACTATGGTTTGACCGAATGACCGTCTTACAGAAAACAACATGTAACATTTTATTGTGTGCAAAGATATTTTATAATAAATGCGCGAATAATTGTCAGTAATTGTAATTTATTACTAATGTATAAACATTAACTTCATCAAATTTAAAATTACCTTTTTAATTACTGTATTACATTTTACTGCTTATTAGAAACTTTATAAGCTATTGTTGTTGCGGTGATTATCATACAGAGAGCTTTCCGCGGATATTAAAATGAAAAATTAAAAGCAAATCCAGTTTTGTATGAGCAATGGGCATAAAGCCCTTGCCTTCACAGAACTGGTATTAATTTAATGATTTTTATTTTAATACTCAATTAAAATTGTCCATAATACTATGCTATACATGATTTCTCAGTATGGCTTAGAACCAGTTTTTAATTCAACATCTATCTATTGGTCTCAAAGCCATACTACTGGAAATAAAATTCTTTTTTATCCAATTTTTTGATTTCTCAGTATGGCTTAGAACCAGTTTATAATTCAACATCTATCTATTGGTCTCAAAGCCATACTACTAGAAATAAAATTCTTTTTTATCCAATTTTTCTGACATTTGTATTTGTTGAAGTTATAAGAAAATATTTATTCTGTAATCGTAATAAACTTTTGAGAACAAGGTCATGGTTAGATGGTCAGGGAAAAGGAACAATATTAAGAAAACAATTTAGAACATTTTCATATAAATATACAACCCCAAACTTTTTAAACCAAAAGGCGTAGAGTATTTACACTAATTTTACTTATTTTAGCCCATAAAATTTTTTTTGACATAAATTTCATCGATTTATCGTTATAACCATATTGCAAAATATACAAAATTTGTCATAGCTGAAAATTATCCATTTTATTCTAACGTCAACCTGGCCACTTTTTTATGTTGATAATGATAGCAGTACAAATACTTTACAGGTAAAGCAAAACTGGTTTAATTTTTGTTTCTAATACTTGTGTCTATGCATCTGACGATGTTTATATTTGTGGGCTGGTGGTTTAATGGATATATAATACATGGATATTGTGAGTGATACTCGCATACCCTGATATAATGTTTCACCCAGCTGGCTAATATAATGCTACCCAATCCCATCCCCTGACTATACACTGTAAAAAATAAAAAAAAATTAGCATCAGATAATACTATATATTCATTACATTCCTGTATAGCATCATCCCATACGTTCTAGAAAAAAACCTCATTACGATATAAGGAAGATTCCAATACTGTATTGAGTATTATTTAGTGTTCTATGGAGTGATATGTATTACTAAATAAAGAATGTGCATTTTATAGTATTATCTAATACTCTCTATGGAATAAAATTGAATACGCTAGAAGGAAGTTTTTAATACTCTGGTTCGTAATTTTTGTTACTCTTTAGGGTAAGAATTTATACTAAAAACGTAATATCTCTGTATAGTAATAGTTATTACGGTATATAGTACTACATGGTGTTATATATTCATTTTATTAATACAGCACACTTACGGGTCCAGGTCTAATACAACCCCAGTGTATCAATTGATACTAAATGAAAAAAATATTTTTTACAGTGTAGAGGAACGTATTGACCAGTATCTGAAGACTATATTAGCAACTTAAATTGACGATAAAAATTCCCTTGTCACAATATCCACGTATTCTATATCAATTGTTGGCTGTGACCAGCTGTCTACTATATTTTTTTTCACTCTAATATTGAAAAATAAACAGATTCTATGATATTACCTTCTTAAAGAAATACTGGTTTTAGTTGATATTTTAACAATAAAATTTACTTTAGCTTGCTTGCTACAGATAGGTATTTTTATTTAAAATTTTATTAAACTTCAGCTACACCAAAGAAATGACCAAATTTAATGAAGGTCAACTTCCATTAATTTTAATTTTTCAGACGGACAGACAGACATCGTTCAACTTTGTGTTAGAGATAAATAACTATTCTTTAAGCTTTTTATTTATACACCTTTGGGAATATATACCTAAGAAAAACTAAATATGGCTACTGCTAGCTTTAGCTCATATTTATTGGACTTTACAGCATTTTTACAACACAGTGTGTCAAGTAAAAAAATACTATCTATCTTTGGGATTTCTCATTAACCATGGATATCCAATGGGAGAGAGTTAAAGGACTGTTTAAACCATTTCCCCCGTAAAAAATAAATATTTAACATTTTTTTTATTCTCCCTCAAAATTAAATAACCTCCATTAACCCCCGCTTAAAATTACTTAACTCTTTTGTAAACATCCTTAGTATTAAGAAAATATGTTTACTTGTAAAGAAAGATTTATTGCAAAATATTATATGACTCTGGATCAAATTAACAAATGTAATACAGTTTTTCTTTAGAAAAATTAAAAAATGGGAAGTCGACCTAAAACTTTTTCATTTTTGGGGGGAGGAAGGGGTCATTTTCCCACTCCCAAAAAAATATTCATAAACCTTCCCTGGAACTATGGAAAGCTACACTGTAAAGTAAAAAAAAACAATAGTTCAGTGGTAATCAAGATCCTTCGGTACACACAGACAGACATCCTGTTACTTTTATATAAGGATAAAATATTTATAGTGGCATAGTATACCAAGTAAAATTAGTGAGAACTAAGATTTACAATAACTTTTTGAACAGCTTGTTGCTTTCTTATACTAATACTGTACTGTACAAAAATTGGAGCTGGGACAGGACATCCTAAAATTTGATTGAATAAGAAGTTTTTATATAAGGTTCGTCATTAATTCGCTTCTGTCAATTTCATACTGTAAAGAATTATTCTTCATAAGAAGTGGAGTTTAGATACATAGATTTCTTGGAAAAGAGCCTCAAACCTGACTGCTTTTTTCTTCTGAATATCTATCACTGCCACTCTGTGAATTGAGAGAGAGAGTTTCTATTATGAGTTTTCCGTTTTTTTAGAGACTTGTAAAAATAATATTAAAGACCTATGAATACTAATTAAATATATTTAGGATAGCAAAATACACAACACACCAAAGAAGTATTAACATTTTGTGGTTATTATAAGCTTTTATTTTCAGATTTCCAAGTATTAAGTCGATCACATTGCATTTGCAAGGAGGTCATTACTGAATAATATCTACTCGACATTTTTCTTTTGATTTTTCGTCATATTTAACACTTATATCAACATTTTTGGGTTGATACAATTACAGCAATAATTTTAAAGTGGTATGGTATTTATGAAAGATATGCAAGTTTTTCTATCTATAATACAAAGTAGAATGTCTGTCCGTTCGTCCCTTAAGATCTCGGTAACCACTGCACCGATTGAATTCTAATCTTCAGGCAATATACCTACTGGTCATGTGGTGGTTTTAGCTATTTTCTTGTGGTTTAGGACGAATCATAGACTTTTGAAGAAGTGCATATTAAGATCTAATAAACGGAATGAACAAATAAGTTTTAACATTGCTTTTTTTGTGTTACATAAGCAACAGGATATTTTGTTTTTTTTTAACTTTAGGAGGAAGATTATTAATCTTTAATTATTTCTCATCGCTGCATTTTGATTCTTAAAGTTCTTAATTTTCTACTAGTGCTTTCTTATACTTTTCATAATCTTTACTGGCGACAAAAGTAAATAAAAGATTAACTGCACTTCTTCTTATAAGGAGAAAACAGAAAACATATTTTTGGCTCTTGAGACAATTTTTTTTTTGACACAGATATTTAAAAAAAAATATGGTAACTTTTTAATATAAAATTTTAGATGAATATGTACACCAAAATACTCTTATTTTACATCGAAAATGTAATTATACTGTTCTTTTTAAGCTGCTTATAGACATAATCAACACTGTTTACTTTATATTAATGAATCTTTTTCCCTTTCCGTAATTTGGTCTGAAACACAAATAAAACTTTTTTGTGAGTGTGTTTAGGGACGGCTTATAATAAATGAATGAATATGTACTGTTTTGAAGTTGTATAAGACATAAAAAGGTGCACATATGTCCATTTGTCTGTATAATAAAGTACTTGGATGCCTGTCACACCCTCTGACTGGATCAATTTCAAGTAACTTCTGACCTGATTGGGTTCTACCGTTCAATTTTAGCGTTAGTGGTTTTTAAACTATTTTTACAGGCCTTAGCGTGAAAAACGCATGTTTAAGTATGAATTAAGTATTATTCTTTAAATATATTGTAATTGTGAATAAAAAAACAAGGATAGCATCATTTCGAATGTCATAGCTACTTACACCGTTATTTAGTATTGACAGACTATATTATACTAAAAGATTAAAGTAATTTGCAGCTAGAACAACTATAAAGAAACAAAGCATAACAAAAATACGATACAGACAATCAAATTATATAGTAGGCCCGCTAAATGAACAAGAACAAAACCACTTACCTAGTAGGATAGCCGGCAAGACTGCAATAACATTGACAGCCATAAGATCACGTGATATAAATTTTGGCTTGAAGAGTCCAAAGTCGCCTTGGCATAGAGTTGGTGCACAATGATTACTGCTCTATAAGAACTTAATTGATTTTTAGAAAATCTGGGAATAATAATTTCAAGTATGGCCTCGAAACCTATGAATATCCGCTAGATTAGAGCTGAAAAATCAAGTATAGCATCGTGTTACAGACAAAACAAAACTGGTTTTTATTTTATAATTTTTACTTTTAATTTCCGCGGAAAGCTTTCTATAATACGATGCGATAAATAACTACTATCGTATTATAGACAGCTTTCCGTAGATATTACATTTAAGAATTATAAGATTAATTCCAGTTTTGTTTGCCCCGGGGGGCCAAAGACACGGGCTAATAAAACTGTTGTTAATATTATGATTTTTCTTTTAATATTTGTAGAAAGGTGGCTAATATACGAAACAAAACATAATTTTTCAGTATGACTATGAAACAGTTCTAGCGCAGCGGATATCTATTGGATTACTGGAAAATAAATTTTAAAAAACATGGGTCATAAGAAATCCGTGAATAATTTCAATTTGACAATAAATCCCAAACTCAAATTTTTAAATAAGTTGTCCAATGATATTTTTTACTGCATTGTTTCACCATTGATTTAAAGTCCAAAAAGACTTATTTGCTCTAAAAGATCTCCGAAACGGTTAGATTGTTGTGCACCTCTACCTTTGTACTTGAAGCCATGAAAGGAAGAATTAAGAATATCTGTGGTAAACGTGGCAATCATGCAACAAAAGAAAACCTGGGTAATAATTCAAACTTTTTAACAACATTTTATGAATATTTTTTTGGGTTTCTTCAACAGTCACAACGATGACTAAACTAACTTTACTTTCTAACCTGAACTATTCAAACTAACCAAACCTAGTATAGCTAAGATTCTATTTTGCAAAGAATAAGGTCGTTGAACTCTAAATCACACTGGTACCCAAAGTTTTATGATCGTATTATCTTGTTCGGTCGTCCAAAACTTTGGGTACTGGTATTATTTTGTGATTGGTTGGTTCCAAACTTTTTTTCACTGATTTTTATCTAAAGATGTGGTATATTTATCATTATTGGGGATGTGCATCAATTTATCCGCCATTGTATTATCCCTTAAAACCCCTGCTATTCTATCAAAAGAACCAATTAAAGTACTTGTAATAAAATCTAATAAACAATTAATAATGATGTTTAATAGTTTATAAATGTCTATATTGGTACAAAGCAAATCATAAAAGAAAATCAAAAAGTGTAAGTTAGGTGTAGCCAGTCTAACCAACAATTTTACAAAAAATTCACGAAACCTGATGGGGTATCTGGTGATATAGTTTGTTTTTGTCATGTAAGTGAAGAGGGGTGGGAAAGAAGGGGAGGAAAAGGGGAAAGAGGTTGTGGGGAATTTTCCTTCAGAGTTGTTTGTCAGTATATCATTCCCTTGTCCCTGAGTGTAAGTACATACTATTCTACATATACAAGTGTCACAATCAATTTCAAATAGTTGCAAATAAATAAAATAAAATGCTGCACTTAAAATATTGCTCAAATATTCACAACACAAAATTTACGATCCTTAAATTTGATTTATTGAGACAGAAAGACTTCTTTTTATGTGAGTCATACTTGTTGTTTTGAGGATTAGACGCGTAAAAATAATTTTTTAAAATACTTTTCTAACATATTATATCTATTATACAAAGTAGAAAGATGTATGTCCATCTGTTTGTCTGTCTGAAGATTAAGATCTTGGAAAGTTGGAATGTAGATAATGATCCTATGGTGGATTTTAGCTATTTTTTTTTTTTGGGGGGGGGATGGGAAACCTATATTCTCCCTCAAAAAAGAATACCCCCAAGTCAACAACAACAACCATTGCAAAACAAGTAGGGTGAAGCCCCTAATGCATTCTGAACGGCATATTTTAAAAGTTAAAACACTGAAAAATTTTTTCAGTCTAAAATATTTAAAGATTTATTTGAAGTCAGTAAATAGTCCAAAAGATTCCTTACTTCTGTTTGTAAAAATTTGCCTCAACTATTCTATTCTTCAATTTTATTATAAACGTTTCTTTCTGAGCTTGTTGTGACGTCTATAGTTTGTAAAATGGTGAAATAAAGTGATATTAATTGTTTCACAAAATTGTTCAGCATTCCTTTCGCATAATGTCTTGTTTTTAGTAACAAAGCTACTTTATTATTTACTTTGTCCGTATCTCTGTGGGAGAAATGGGATTTACTCAGCTGCTATTAAAGCTAGACCTCTGATTTTTCGTTTGTATATTTCAATTATTAGGGAGTATAGTAAACATTTGTGGCAGCTTTTTTTCTTTTTAATGATTTCCAAATATTTTTTTGTCCGATTTTCAAATTTTTAAAAACCACTGAACTTGATAATTATCTTTGTCTAATTCTATTTCAATGATTACTTTTATTTTCCAATCTTAGATTGTTCATACTATAAATGTTAACATGCAGTTTTTGTAATCGCTATTTTGTACCGTTAAAACATTGTGGAAGTTATTATACACCAAATTAAATACCTATCTATCTATTTGCTTTAAGTTGAGTGCAATTCCTTAATTTGACGACTATAAATATTTGATGAGACAATTATGAATCAAAAAATACAATTTCCATATGGGCGAAATAGAAAAAAAACATAATTCTAAACGATAGAATTATTAAAACCAGTTAACAATGAAAATTTCAGACAAACTTAGGGTTCGATTATGAACATCTCATTTTTTGTACTTATTTCAAGTTTCACACATGTAAAAAGTTGTTTTTATACGAAACAAAGATATTTTTAACTTTTAGAAGTAGAGTCTTCGTAATAATCCTCAGATATTATTCAATACGTTCCTCCATGGTTAAAGGGTAAAGTTAAAAAAAGGGGGCGTTATCGTTATATTATCCAGCTGGGGGAAATACTTCATTAGGGTATGTTAGAATCTCTCGTAATATCCACGTATTCTATATTCATTATCTTATTGGTCATTTGCCCTTGGACTTTTAAAAATTTAATACATTACAGGACTTCTAGGCATCTGTCACCTTACTGACATACAGAGTCAAACTATGGGATAACCTCGCTCCTGGCAATGAAGGAAGGACATGAAAACAAGGTTTAGGAATTATTAAGTGATTAAACAATCATTAACCCATGAAAATTTAATGAAACCTTTAATTAATATTTTACAAATTGTTCAACTTAGGTAATTGTTTAACTACATAGGTAAAAACTTTTCAGCATGGCTTCGTAAATGATTAATATCCGCTGGATTAGAACCAGTTCTCAGATCTCTTATTACAGACAATTGTAAAATATTATAACAATAATAACAGTTTTGTTAGCCCGGGCCTTCGGCACCTCGGTGCTAACAAAACTTCTTATAATCTTATATTTTTTCATTTTGATATCCGTGGAAAGCTGTCTATAATACGATGCGAAAAATAACTATTAACAAAGCTTATAGAGTTTCTACTTAAAGCTGCTGTAGGTAGAATAAAATGATCAAAACGTTCTGTGTATACACTATACATTAATGTTTACAAAAACACAGCCGTCATTTATAAATAGAAACCTTGTTTAATGTTCATTTAATGTGAGTTGTCTGTCTGATTGTTTGTCTGTTAATCTGTCATTTGTATATTTTGTCAACTTCAAAGACATGGAAACATTGATATGAATTCTGAATAATAATAGTTACAACTTTGGTAGCGCAACTATAATAAAATTAGGTCTGTATGCGTGTAATACCTTTCTTATTTTAATGAAAATAGTATATATCTTTTGTTAAAAGCTAGCTCTTTCTATAATTATGTTATGTGTGTCTGTCCATACAGCCGTACTTAACAGATAGCTCTTATCGTTAAGTAAGTCATGTTAGAATTGTTCTATTGATATCAAGCTTTTCATGAAAAGTTTTTCGAACAGGCGAAGCTTCGGTTATGAATGTCGTAACCCTTGTTTATCAACAAATATCTAATGTCATTACTACATACAATAGCTAACATCTTGAAAACTTAGAAATATATATCTTACAGTATAACTGTATTTTTTAAAATCTAGTTTTAGTTTGTTATTGCTGCGCTACTTTTAGACATAATTATCCTTTGTACATATTTTGTGATGTATTTATAAATAATTAAACAAATGCTATCATAACATATAAAATCAAATATTTTATAATCGTGTAAAATGTTTTTATATAATTTTATCAAACGCTTTGCTTAGTTCAAAGTGATTCTAATATACATATAATTTTCATCAATATAAAATCAGCCTTAAAAAAACCTAAACAGTAAGTTTTTGATATAGAATACGTGGATATATTGATAGGGGAAAATTGTCGGTTTTTTTTGTTTACTGATATGGGGATCATCTATTGGTTAGACCATAACCATTAATCCGGTAGGAGGAGAGGGGATACGGTAAAGGGGGTGGATGGGGGGGGGGATAAATTTATTTTAGCCAGCTATAATTAGAGTACATGAAAATCTGGTGCACCATCCAAGTACTTATTCATTGATTAAGTTTTTAAACATTTATCTAACTACATTAGACCTATTTATAAACTCCTATTTGGTTTGTTGTGAATTTGAATGACTTTAAATTAGGCCAAATAGGTAGAATCCCGTTAATTTCAAGATATTTCAAACCCCATCCCCCCTTCTAACTAAGTGTTATAAAAAAAGTATCTTTCACCATGTAAATATTTTTTCAACACTTATCTTATCAAAAAACCCAACCAAGAAATGTCAAATTTGGAAGATGATTAAAGTCCCTCCACAGATTATGACGTCATACGATAGAAGAGCCAATGAGAGGCCAGTATACACTGTAATTGATCAATTGTAAAATCTATGCTGGCCTCTCATTGGTTATTCTATCGTATGACGTCATAATCTGTGGAGGGACTTCAATAATCTTCTTTTTTGCTACCGCTGTGCTTTGTTATATTATATTACGAGAAAATAGTAATAGAAAATAGTTAAAAGGTTTAATTAACCCTAAGAAAATTAGTTTAAATAGATTTAAAACAAAAGAATCAAAACAATGCAAATTCTAAATTAATCAGAATGAAAAAATAGGGCATTGTACGTAGAGATGGACATTAGATTTATCTTCCCTCCTAATATTTAAGGATAATTTATACATTTGGTAACAAATAAGTGGTAAAAGAAAGTGGTGTAGAATTTTGAACCACACTTTAAATAATCTAATAGTATTTAACCCATCGTATTATGGACAGTATTCCGCTGATAGTAAATTGAAAAATCATAAGATTAAAATGATTTTCTCATAACTTTGAAATTTCAACAAAGTTATTGAATTTAATTATCTTAATTATCATAATTATTATGACCAAATATTTATAATCTACCACTTTTACAAAACTTACTTTTCATTATTGGCAGAATTTTCTGTGTGTTGTTGAAAAGTGCTCTTAGCCTTCTTTATGGAACTCCTAGAGTATAAAACAAGGGTTTATTCGTTCGACAGCACCAAAGCTTTTTTGATTATCCTAGTAGTGATAAGAGCTGGAGGGAGGGGACAATGGGATGATTATTATTCTAATCCCCAAAGTTTTATAATAACGCTTTCTTATTTGTTGGCTAAACAACTTTGGGGACTTATGAATTCTGAGTGGTTGGTTCGCTAAGCTGATTGTCCAAAGTTTCAACCACTAAATATAATTTACAAAAGTGGAAATTTTGTGTATCATCAATGGGAATGTACATCAATTTCTCGACCATTGTCTCGTCCCTTTAGTTCACTGGATAAGAGGAAGGGAATGAAAAACAAGATTGCTTAAGCTAGATTCGAATATAAAGTTATAAACCCCCTTGCTACCAAATTAAAAGCTCTCTGCTATCGAATGCAAAAATGTTAGCATTCTGTCCATATACAATTTCGATGGTTAATCAAGACTATAAAGCATCGAATAAATAGATAAATATGTGACAAAGTAGTAAAAGGAATTAGATTAAGCAATACCTGAACACCGACGGAGAATTTCTACCAGAGGACATACTGACAATCAAACGTTACATTTTTAAGAGGAAAATTGGACTCATCACGTGTAGCGCATTCGGGTAGGTTACAGGTTCAAATCTCGACCCGACATCCCGTCATAACTAAAGACTTTAAAATGGTTTCTACTGCTGCAATGTAAGGTGTGTGACATTCATAATTATAGTAGAGGACATGTCATGGCCTAAAACAGGCGAAACACATTAACATGCACAGATAAGATTTCCTAACAACTTGAGTTGTTGGACCTGACGTTAAAGTGTCAAATTTTTGTATGTAGCCCTGATTCTCTAAAGTTAGGATTAGATTGGAAATGAAAATATTTTGTCCAATCGTTTCGAGCACAGCTGTATATATTCTATGATACGTTGTAAGCTGACCCGGAATTCTCGTGGAAGCTACTCAATTATTACATTATCCTGGCCTAGAGTTTTGGCAGGTTTTTCATACTAATCCACCCTAATTGATGACACTTATATGAATGAGGAGCAGCATGTGAGAAGGCATAATATAACTTGCTTGATATAAAGAATCCTAACTTTCTAAAAAATCTGCCCACTTACAATCTTAGAGGATCTCAGGGAAGGTTGCGTGATTACAATTGACAAATTGCGACAGCAACTTTTGATTTAGCAAACCTTTATGTAGCACCTTGAATGGTTTTAGGCTATTTTACTTCCTAATTAAAGTTTTGGGGTGAGCTTTGTGTTTTTTTTAACAACTTCCCAATAAAATATAATGCTTATAGAATATAGATGCTAGGGGCAAAGCTACTAATCTAATAAAAAGTATATACTTCATATATCCATTACTTATATTACTTGTGAAAAAGTAGAAACACTTGTTCTAGCATTGAATTAATTTATATAGATCAAGGAAATAGAAGATTATTGTAAAGGATTAAAACAGGAATAATGATATAGGTAGTCTTTAATCTATAGAAATTAGTTTTATTGAGCCATACTGATGACCCTATAAGGGCGAAACTCTCTGTCTCTGCAATGATATTAAATAAAGTAGTAAGATTTTTAACCTGTAGCTTAAGATTTCAATAACAACTGAAATGGTTGAGTTCTCCATTTTAGGAAGCTTTTTATAGTGCCTTTAAAAATGACGTCATACTGGCCTACCATTGGCCAATTAAAATGTATACTGGCCTTCTATTGGTAACTCAGTCTGTGTATTGGCCTATCATTGGTCACTCGTATTGTATGACTTTATTTTTATAGGCACAAAAAACGGCCATTTTAGGAAATGGTTTTAGGTTATTTTAATTTTAGATTTAAGTCTTGGGGTGGTTTCGAATACAGAGCCTTTAGATGCTAGGTACGAATCAACTAGTGTAGAAATAAAGTAAGTTAAAAAGTCCTTTATACAATGCTTTATTACTGACACAGCTTACGGTAATGACAGACTGAGTCATTTAAATTGTTTCTAATCATGTAATCAATTTATGTCAACGAAAATTAATATTTATGATAAGATTATAATTTTAAACAAATAAACAGGCAGGGTAAAGATCTTAAAAAGTAAATATTCAGGAATAAGGTATAGTCAACAAGCAAAATATATCTAAAAAATTTCTTGGGGGGGGGGAGGGCAGAAATAAAGGTCGTTAATTGTACTAAGTGGGGGGGGGGGGGGGGGGGGCCGCCCCGGCCCGGCGGCGGGGCGGGGGGGGGGGGTGGTG